>JAIPRM010010012.1:0-14155 GCA_025469315.1 Stegophylla sp. TES_Ste_2020 | reverse complement strand
ATTTTAATATTTTATGGCCAAATATTTTCAAAACAGCTTAACTATATTTTGAATATAATATTTTCGATAAAACTATTTTAAAATATTGTGACAATTATAATATTTTCAAATTGCTGTGTGGGATATTTTACTGTTTAGCGTATAATTTTCCAAAAACATTTTTCTAATCATAAATTTTCCTATTTTATGCAATTCTGAACTTATATTGAAATAAATATTGCAGAATATTGTGGAACTTTAAAATTTATCAGAGATAAGATTACGGGAATGTCTATATAGAAAAACTTCGGGGTGAGAACGAGAAACGGTTTGAGGTTAGACAAATCTGTCGGAAGTGCTTAAGTATTGACAAGCACTCGCGCGGCACACATACAAGTAATTTATTCAGCGATCGTTAACCGTTTTTAAGACATACATCAAGTTAAACGTATTATTAATATTTTGATCAATCTTCTCGGGGTATAATTAACGCGACGTCAGACAGAGAGAGAGATATTCATACCAACTTAATTATTAATTGATGGGAAACGTCGAGTTCGCGCCTACATTCCGCGTATTATTATTCTAGTTAATGACTATATAGTGCTGTACTTACTCAGCGCGCTCGCGAACGTTTCGAATACTTAGCATTGTTCGCAGCGCGGTGGAGCCATTATCATTATATACGTTTTGTTCGTACAAAAAAAAAAAAAATAATAATAATAATATTAATAATAGCTCGGCACGAAGGAGGTGGCGGTGAAATTATAATAATGAATTCAGAGAGTGCGAAGAATGATGATTTACGAGCGCAAAGCGTCATGTGATATTATGTGTACACTGCAAGGAACTTCATGAGTAGAATACTCCCCCAACCACCCATCACTACGATATGTTCGACGAAAGCGTTTCTCGGTTTTGTCGCGATATCCAATAAAAATCTCCAGAGATCAACGATTGACGATCGAAATAATTACTGACTTGTTATTGAATAACATTGCACACATAGGTGTAATTATATGCGTATGAGGGCGATAAAAACTATTTCGCGTGATGAACTGAAAAAAAATAAATCGTAAGGTGAACATTGAGTCTGCTCCAGAATCCAAGGTCGTAAATTATATACTTAAAACAAGTATATTTGATTTAAAAATAATCGAAACAGCAAATAAAAGCCCTTACTGATTTTTGATGGCGATCGATAGAGCAAATGATTTATAGCCATGAAAAAAAACTTATTTTCTAATTTGTACGATTAGCCATTTTTGGAAATTACATTTAACATTAAGATGTTTAATCAAATTTTCATACCGGTTAGGTTTTTTGTTGTTAGCTAACAGAAATTTGAACACCGAAAAAGTTCATTTAACATCCATTAAATTTAAAGAGTCGTATTTTTAAAAATACTAAATTAACAAGACATATTCGAAGCATTTGACGACGTTACTTCACCAGTCAAAATTATTGAAATTTGAGTTAATGTTTGGTACTTAACTCAATTTTAGAGAAGCATCTTGAATTACTTCTATGACAACTGACAGTGAAAAAATATATTTTTTATATAATTAATAAACGGATAATGAATCTAATCTAATATTCTCAAACACTTCTGAGAATAATTAATTAAATTATTATTATTATTTTTTTTTTTTTTAGTACCAGGCTTATAAATGGAATTAAAAGTAGAAAATAATTTATCATTGCCTTATTCAGATTCATTACCTTACAAAGGTTGTCCTAAAAATGCATGATTATGATACAGATAATATACAAAACAAATAAATTTGTGCAACAGATAATGGTAAGAAGTCTAGAAAGTAGCTGTCGTTGAGAAAACTGCATGCTCCCACGTTTTTCGTTTTAAATCATAGAAGTATTTACATAGCTATTACGAATTTATAATCAAAGATTATTCAGAACAATCTGTGTGAAGTTAGGAATCAAGAAAAAATTATTCTCTACTTTTTAATCCGTTTATAAACGTGGTACTCTAAATTTTTATTTTATTCAATTCATTATTTTCTTCTTTCTAGTCTTATATGTATGAAATTCCACAATCGATTTTAAACATATTATTGATATTATGACGAAGAAATGAGAAACATTTCAGGTGTATGTGAATATTGTAGTTCTTCAACTATTTTTTATATCACTGTGTGTTTGTATTGTACACAAAATAATTGACAAACGATAAGAGTTAGTAAGTAATTACTTGTTGTCCGACAGTAACAGAATATAAAATTTAATAATTATCATAAAGATGAGATTGGTGAAAACAATTTGAGTCGAACGAATTGATAAAAACTTGGTTAAAACGAGTATCCGTGAACAGTCTACAATCATATTGTGTGATAAATATTTAAAATGAATTTGAATTCAATAATTTTAGTTGTACTGTAAAATGAAAAAAAAAAATTTCCGAAAGACAAAAGTGTCGATAAAATTATTAATTTAATTGAATACGTTTAAAAAAGTATAAAATGATGTAAACATGACAATGATAAAAACAGATAAATTTCAATGTCGTATGAGAACTAAAAAACAGTGATAAAATTAATTCTTCTGGTCTTTCGTGTAAACTGATGAAACAGCAAGTTGGGTGAAAATGGCTATGATATGAGTGACGAAAAAAAAAACGATCAAAATAATACATCAATTCTAATTTTTCGTTAAGAACTTTTATCGTCCCTTTAGTTCACAAAAGTGAGTGACCGCGAGTGCCGTCAAAAAGGTAGAGGCTGAGAAGTGTTGCCGACCGCATCTGTACCGAAGTCGAAAACATAAGGTACTTGAGAAACGAGTGAACGCAAGTGCGACCAAAAAGGTCGTGACCGCAAACGTGTCAACGATCGCACGATGCCAACACCCCCAGAGTCTGACCTCTTGGCCGCGTAATCGAACGAAACTTCAAATTTGCTCTGTGAAACGACGGAAAATGGATTCGCCAACTTTATCGAACCTTCACCCTTCTCCCCTCCCCATTGACTTAAACTCAGATTTATGCATAACCAATAATTTATATCGTCAAAATAATTTCCGACCACGAGTCTAGTTCAATAGGAAAATAATTAGAATTCGCTGTTAATAAACGCACGATGTACGTGTATGTGACCGTCATGGCTAAGAGTCGATTTTAATTTTGTCGTTATTATTTTATCATATTTTTTCTGGCACTGTTACCAGCGGTGTTAACACGGGACTCTTAGTGCATTATAATTATTAGAATTATTATTACCTATCATAGAATTTTTATTCCTTAATTTTTCTCGTCACAAATCGCCTATTTAAGCCTTTAGAAAACCTTTTTAGCCTTGCGTTATCGCGGCGAGCTGATGCAATAAAAACCGCTCGTTAAAAGTCTTAAAAGTCTCTAAAAAGTCGGAAAACAGGTAATGGTTTTTTCACGCTCCGCAAAATACAGCCGTACGCGTTTGGCGTGACCGTGGCGTCGACCGTTAACTCATTTGGGTTTATGTGCGGCCGTATAGTTTCAGCAGTGTTATCGAGTTAAAAAAGATAAACAACGAGTGTACACGATACCCGAACACTACAATACGTATAGTTACAATGTGGAAACGGGCGGATGTAAAAAGAAAAAATATTTCACTCGATTCACGTCCTACGTTGATGGGGTTATTTAATATTTATTTATTTAACTACTCCACGAGTCAATAATAAAAATTTGAATATTTCTCTATTAGTATATATATATATATATATATTAATAAAATTAAAAAGGCTTTAATAAATCAATAACGACAGTACAATAGTGACTATTATAACTGTTATGAAGTGTCTTGGTTCGCTAAAATCATCAGTTGGTCGAGGGAATTGAATTCGTGTAATTTTAATGGTTAATACCGGAACCCGAAAAACAATAATATTGGACGTAGATAATGGAACATAGAATTTAGAGAGAAGTGGAATGAGACTCAAAAATTTACATGTACCAGCAAAGTCCATTTGAGAGATCCTTAAGAAACATTAGTTATTGTTAGCCTAAACTTGGCGATCAACCTTAGCGTCAAAACCGAAAATATTCGAAACATGGTCATGTTCAAGTTGTGAGCATTCGACATGAAAAGTGAATTGATAAAACTTTCACTGAACTCTTTTTTAATTTAAGATTATCATCTGAAGTTTATAGATCCTCCATGGATAATCCATATATACGAGAAAACAGTATAATAATATATAATTCTATCATACTAAGAAGAACCAAAATTAAATTCAATATCTGAGCTTTTTATAAAACTGAGAATTGCGAAAACTTTTAAAAAAAAATTGTGTTTTTAAGTATTGTAGATTAGGTAATACATTTTAATTTTTTTTCTCAACAAATATTATAATTAACAAAAAAAGTTTCTAAATTAAATTTCTATACAATTTATTGGTTAGGTGTAGATTAAATCAATTCTATATAAAAATTTAGGGATACTGCGAATGTTATACAACTGTTTTTTTTTTTCTTAGGAGCCCATTTATGTTTATGTACTTAATTTATATAATATAAGGAGTAAAAATTTTCCACCCCAACAATCAATCTTATGACATCAATGCGCTCCATCATTTTAATATACTTACAATAATAATCTAAAAACAAAAACACTGTACGTAAAAAATAATCATCATTGATTTATTTTCCTTGTATTTTTCCCTTTTGCGTATTTTTATTTACTTTTTACCTATTGTTTAGTAATAATTTTACTAAAACAGAAAGTATAACAAATAAAACAATCTTTATTTACGAGAAAATTAAATTTTGGACTAAACGCGTTAAGAAAAAAATTTATTTACTCGTATTGAATGAATGAACTCTTATCCGGCGAGCGTCGATAAATAAAAAAAAAAAAATATTGGAAACTGCGCAGACCAGTCACGGGATTACGATTTAAATAACGACAATAACAACAATATTATGTTGTGTACAAATGATATCATTTTATTACGCCGATTTAAGGATAAAATAAATTTTTCGCGCGTTTGATCCGTGTGCGTGGGAGCGTGGGGTAATTCGATTATTACGTTACCCGAACGATTTATAACGACGAATAGTCTCTGACGGTGCGTTGTTTTCATACCGCGGCAACCGTCACGATCGGGGTGACGTAAATTGGCCTCGATCGGTGTGTTTACATCGTTTCCTCTCCTTAATACCTCTCAACAAACAAACAACCTCCTTGGAATACAGCGTTTCGTGGAATAGCAAAGAAACGTGTAAACATTAATTCGCTTGAAAATTTATTATCATAACGAAACGGTATTACACTCTAACCATATAATATTATAGTGAAAACATAAACTCGAAAATAGAAATTTATGGCGAAAATTCTTATTTCAAACCGAGTGTCTAAGTCCTCCAGTCGGCTTTTGAGTTTCCGTTGAAATATTGCGTTAAACTCGTCGGCTTTTTACACGTTAATCAATTGACTTTTTACATGAAATTACGGTAACTCTCTAAGGGGGCTTACTTAAATACAGGTAAGTTTAGATTATACGATTTTACTCTTCCTCTTCTGTGAGAAAATCCTAGTTACGTGTTAAATATTTAAAGAACAACTGCGATCTAGGCACTTAAGGTGAAATATCTGAGTTATTTGTTACGTGAGGTAACAATATTTATACTTAAAAATCGTGTTGAATTCCATCCTAGTCCTCCAATTATGAAAAATTTATTAAAATTAGAAGAGTTTTTTTTCTTCTGACTTTGATTATATTTTATAAATTATTAAGGGAAAAGCGCATTTCTACCAAGCAATTAATTTGAACTTTTAAATAAAATTTAAATTTAAAAATTAAAAAAAATAATAAAAATGGCTAATGACAGTATACCAATCTGTCAGCAACATATTATCTAGATTATAATATATATATATTCAAATAGTTAGTCTCCCAATTACAAACCACCAATCGATGGAATAGAACTAAACATGGGAAATTTCAAATTTTTCAACTGTATTTAACAATATTTATTCTTAATTTGACGATACAAGCAATAAAAAAACATTGTTGGAATTATCGAAATTTTTTTTTTCTAGTAATTAATATTGTAATAAGATGTAGACGTTTCGCATGGTGACGTTAAAAAAAAAACATTTCGTTTTATTTTCCATGTCGTCGCGTCGGGTCGGTGGTTGCGTTCAAAAGAATCTTTTATTTGGATCGATTATATGTCGGTTACGGCTGTGGGTGGCGGCCCGAACGGATTAGCGATGTCATAGCCGTTCGCGTTAACTATCCGAAATCCCGAAAGAGTAGTGATAAAAATGATTAATATTAACAGACGGAAAAGCGGTGAAAATTACGTTCTGTTCGGTAGACGCAGCGTTTAACGCGATGATGAAATTGTGATTTTATTGTATTAAAATTTTTTTTCAATTTTTGTTTTAGATTTTTAATGGAGTAAAGTAGTCGGTGGTTTTATGCAATGATTCTATTTGTTTTTTGTTCGTGGAAATACTTTTTCTACTACTTGAACGGATGGATACGAATAGGAGGCTCGCACTAAGATTTTGTGGGGAGGAGGTTGATTTATTATCAGAGCTTTGTATCAAATGTGTTTGACAATGTAATTAGTTAGGTATAAATTATGTCGATTGTATTATAGATAAAAATGACCAATGTAGCATTTAGAACAGATTAAATTTAAAAATAGGTAAATGACAAAAACGTAATTTGCTTAATTGTGTATTGGGGGTATTACATTTATATGTCGTTATTATACATACGACATAATATCCGATACAAATTGAGAACGTACGACATAGAATTTTTTCCGGTATATTTATTACGATCGTCATATATACGTCCGTCGTTACAAACGATTCATATAATATTTTTAATTACTGGGTATGGCGTTTTATTTTTATATTTTTTTTGACCACTTCACCGTTGATCGGATATTGCGAGTTCAATCATTGAAACCGCGGGACTGCACGGACCAAAGGCAAAAGCGGAGCATTCGAATTGGCTCCCAAATACAGGTAGTCAACAAAAAAGGTACAAAAAGTACCTTTGAATTGGCTCCCTACCTTTTTTTCTCAAAAATAAATTGGTTACCAAAATGTTATTAATTATTTAGAGTTAGACATTATATCTTGGGGCATTAACATTAGTCACACTCAGGACAACGAATAAGTTTAATATAGTATTATTCTCAATTATTGTAACACTTGATTTGCTTTATGATACCACGTTTAACACATAAAATTATTTGATTAAATATATTATAGAATAAAAATTTCATAAGAGTAGAGAAGAAATTAAAGCTAAACAATAATTTAAAAATTCAAAAAACAGAAAATTATTTAGCTGATTGCTTCGTTACAAAAAATATATATTATGACGTTTAAATAAGAATTTATAAGTTTAATAAAAATGGTTTTGAAAAATTATAATTTATATAAAAATCGCGTCTTTCAAAAAATGTTTACCTATATATTTAAAAACTAATAAGTAGTAAATAAAAATGGTGTTTAAATTATGTTTAGTAGCTTATATTTATTGGATAATATTTTTATGTATTGAAATCTTGAAATAATATATTTAAATAGTATATATTATAACCCCAGATTACTTGAGTGATAATGATGTAGTAAAAATTGACGAGAATCGGAATATAATATTATGAGAACCCCTTGTTAAAAAATATTATTTTACGACTTCGGGAGCCGATTCAAATGGTTTATTTTCGGGAGCCAATTCGAGGGTCCATCTCAGATTTACCCAAAATCGGGAGCCAATTCGAATGCGCCCGGCAAAAGTTCACCGTTGGTCGTTGGACGTTCGTCAAAACAAAATGAAATTCGTTTGATGACAACAAACGCATGATAGCCGCTTGCGACACCGGCCGTCACGGGACGGGTTTTTAAATCGCCGTGTCGTGCCACTCGTTTATTATTTTTCGTTTCAACCGGAAAACGGGGCCGCCGCGTCCATCCTCGCCTAATGAAATACCTTATGTAATACGTATGCGTGTGTGTGTGTGTGTGTGTGTGTGTGTGCGTGCAGTATTCTGTTGAATGCGCGTGTATACGTGTAACGTGATTAAAGTACACGGCGCGTGCACAGAGTGGATCCGTTTTTGAATTTCCCGCGGAACGCGTTTTCTTTTTAAAATTAACTTACCCGCATTTATACTGACGACTGAATCGCCGTTGATGTTGCCGGGAATCCGGTGAAAGGACGCCGCCGTGCGGATATTAACGAAATGCCGGCCGGGTCGTTAAAGTGTACGCGTTCCAAAAGACACGATAAAAAGTACAATTTCTAGAAATTATTATATTTTTTCGAGAGCGAACGAGAGAACACAAATTCGATTTCTTTCCCCCCTCCCCCCCACCCGAGGACGCGTAAACATCGTCTCTTTTGATCTTCTCGAAAACTATACGCGATAATATAATGGTGTACAATTTCATTTTCTCCGATTTCCGTTGAATAGTGACAAAAACGAGAAAATATGATAAAATATTTTATGTCTAAACAGTTTTTATCATTTAAAATTCATATTTCTCAATTCGTTTTTATCAAAATTATAACCGCTATTTAGAGTAGGTTTCGCCCATAGTATTTAAAATAATTTTTTGTGTCTACCCATTTGCATGTAATTAAAATTACATAAATTGCATAAATGTATATATATAAAATCGTCATGTACATTATGTGGAATCGTTTCCTTTTTTGTTGAAACAAAAAAAAATGAGTTTGGTATAAGTTTTTTAGATTTTAGTTGACTGATTAACTTACATCATAAAACAAGTTTCAAAGAACACAAATTGCAGCACCTTGTAATTGACTGTAGAAAATTGTTGTTGAATTTAAACTCGTAACGATAAATATTTTGTTTTCCGTGCGATCGCGAATACTCTAGGTCTAAGAGATTCAAAATCCACGCAGTTTACCTTGTCGGCAAAATACACACACACACACACACACACACACACACACACACACACACACACACATACACATTAATATGCATTGGACGTGCATATTTATTGTTATTGCTACAGTATTTAATGTACGCACTATATTTAAACTAAACGAGTCGTTTCTCCGCGTACAATTCGTGAATTAATAAAAACCTTTATAAGTAAGTTTGATAGTTTTGTTTTCCACTAATTCACAAAATATTAATTTTTCAAACGGTAACTACGTTATGGAATAACGATTATGAGTATATTCATAATTATTATCAAGCATGAGACGTATTATACTCAAATGTATTATTGATATACTGTACTACATAATATTATACGTATCAAATCTCTGGAATTTTACTTATAATACGTACCTATATAATATGATTCGTATTATAGTTATATGACTAATATTATATTTATATATATTTTATAATTAATATTACATTAAGGATTGACACTTAGTAATGAGAACAACGGCAAAGCAAATATTAATAATATGAAAAAAGTATATTCTTCACATTAAATGATGGTGGATTACATTAATTATTGGAAAGTCAACAAGAGTTTAAAGAAAAAGCTGATATTTGTGGAATTATTTTTGTGAAACAGCATTTAACTATTTATACGTACTGATCTAACCATTTTAATTATTTAAAAGAGTGTTTACATAAAAATAAATATTCATAATATTGTAAACAAATAGCTTCTTCAATTCACTCAGAATTTACAATTACCCATATATAAAATAACTTTTCGTGAAATAATTAGATTTTGAGTGAAGTGGAAAAGCTAGTGTTTTACAATGACGTTTATATTTTATTTTTTAAACATATAAATATTTTCGTATAGAAATACTTGTCCAGAAGTTTCGTACAGCACCTTAATGAATCATATTTCGCTTCTAGATGGTACTTTCAAAATTTGGGGAATATTACTAAAAAATTCTACAATAAAGACTCGAAAATAATCTTTTTTTAATTCAAATTTTATGAAAATTTAAATATAGATAGATAATAATATCAGATATATTTTGGCAAAAATAATTTAAAAAATGTGAAAAAAAATCGACTAATTTTTTCTCATTTTTCTTTCTCGTCATTTTTTTTTTTTTTTTACAGTTCTCAGTTAATAATGAAATATGAAATTGTCCGAGTGAATATTTTTTTTTTTTTTTTTATAATAAAGATTTTTTTTTAAAAATTAAATTATTAACATTTTCGTTCAGTTTGCAAAGTTATTTAAAAACTCATTCCTCTACAATTAAAAAACCAATAACAAATCGGGATGAAGTGTCAATTAAAACAATAAAAAAAAATTAAAAATTAACAAATCGTTAAGGGAATAAACAGTACGTTACGTTTAATAGAGAAAATAATCCACGTCCTTTTTTTTTCGATTATCGAAGCTTACGGTCACAGGGTTGTATCTGTGTATACTCACTATATATAGATCACATACAATTACTACTGTAGTGTTTAATTATTTTAACTATTCAGAGAATTTTCGAGTAACAATTATTTATACACTCGAATTTCACTTTATCAGGGAGGGAATTTTCAGTCCGCGAATGATTTGAAAACGAAACGAGTGGGTCGGCGCGGCGGCAGGCTCGCACTCAGCATTTTTTTTTTCTGAGGGGGCTTACTTTTCCTCACACTCAAATACACAATTATCATTAATTTTTATTGATCTATATTTTATTTATTATAACAACAAAGTGCCGCATACTGCCCAAAAAAAAAAAAAAAATCTATCTCCTAATGACACTAGTTATTGAAATAATAGTCATAGAATTTTGGTAGATGTATAAGTTCTCAATGTTCTTATTGTATTAGTATTTATTTTAGTTGTTCTGTATTGAAAAAAAAAAAAAAAAAAAAAACAGGAATAAAATTGTAAATGACGAAATTAGTTGAGAAAAAAATAAAACAAAAATGTGTATAGATTATTAAAAATATTGTTTTTCAAATCGATAAAAAATAATGAATTAAGTTTGATGTATTACAACAAAATTTAATATTAAATTTAAGGTATTTAAAGATACAATCATAAAATTAAACTCATATTATAAATAACGTATTGGGGGTGCGATTGGTTTGAGGCGATGAATATTATAAAATCTTATGTTTACGTTGCCCGTGCCATTTTTAGCACGGTTTATAATAACCAAACCGTTGCATTATAATTAGTTATGATTGCTGTGGGAAATAAATTTTTTATTTACTTTACCAAAATACTGTGGGCATTGCCGATTTATCTATTTAGTCCTTAATAGATACTCGCACAAATTCGATAAATGCAATTTTAATATATTAATTTGTGTATCAAAAGCAAACCAAGATAATGAATAAAGTTTTTTTTTTTTTAGATAACGTTAAGATGACAATTTTGTGTTTGATTTTAGTGGTCACAGAGGTATTTTAGTAAAATATTTAATAGAAACAATCAGAACAAATGCTTTGGATGATTCTGCCATTGGCACTTACAGAGCTGAATGTAAAAAAGACTCGAGTTTCTCCCTTTACTTGCGTTAAATTATTAATAACATAGGTCGTTCGAAAACGTTTACTCGATTATTGCGGGTGCTTGGAAAAACGGAATTTAGTTTTCTTTTAAATTTAATTTGTGTACAAAGAGACGTTTTACCTGATCTTATATTTACGATTATTTTCATTGATCGCTAGCGAAATGATTCACAAAGTGAATAGGAGGAAGAAATCAAAAGACCTTCGTGTTTGTGTGCAAGAACATATTTTACGCACCCCCTCTCCCCCCAAACAAATTCCTAAGCACTTTATAACAAACCTTGCTCAATTAAACGACACTGGCGTATGCTTTGTATCGTTTTATTATCGTTAATATTACCATTACCGTGGTACTTGTTTTTCATAATTACGTATTATTATTATTACCGCGGTTGTTAGTTAATATTATTATTGTAGTAGTCGTTTTTGACGACGAGTTCGAACGCTCGCTATTTTACGTCGAGCGCAATTTGCACGGATTTTTTCGATTTGCTGCTTGTGAATTCATACGCTTCGCTCAACTTTATACGCGTACCTTCTGTGCAAATATTATGCAAAATTATGTGTACATAGCAGCTACACGCGTGACGCCCCGCTCACATGCGAATTCCTGTAATATCAATATTTATGGGAATGCACTGAATATACGTATAAACAAGCAATACACTGCCAGAAACCAGGGCAGATTTGACTTTAAATGGTTCAATTAAATTTTTAAAAACAAAATTTTTTTTATTTAAAACAGTTTTTCTGTTATCCTAATACTATGTTACTGCGTACTATGTTTTAAACAAAATATGTTGTTCGAGTTTGAACAGTTTAAAACAGTGTTTAAATCAAATTGACTTTAATTTTAAAATGTGTAATATATTCATGAGGGTACATAGTACGTGCTATTCAATTCTGTCCTTTTTAAATAAGAATATACATTCGTATTTGTATATACATAGAAAACCTGCGTGCTGAGGCAAATGTGTTAAAAATGTGAACAGTGAGATTAGAGATACCGCAGATATTAAAATTGAAATATACACATATATTTTTTTTTTTATTGGCTATTATAAAATTAGAAATGCAGTGGTTTTGTTTCGCTAGTTTTCCCAGTACGTGATGAACAGACCGTCATGCCACTATTAAAGTCAAAAAATTGTTAAAGAAAAATAATAATGAAAATACTCGTTCGGAATGTAATTTGTTTGTTTAAATTCGTCAGTTGTATACAACGGTATAGAGTCGTTATGGTTATTTCCGGTTTTTCTTTTGATAATAATTTATTTTTCGTTCGTGTCTTATATAATAATATAACCAGAAGCGAGAAAAAAACCGCAGTTTTCGTCCCAAAAGTATTTGTATTTAATGCGTTAGCTTTACGAGCGTGACAAAGAATGGACGATGAGCAAAGACTCGATTAAAATATAATAATAATTATTAAACGCAGCTGTAAATATATTTTTAGTCTCTTCGCTCACAAGCGCTGCGAATTTCGTAGTTTCTTTCATTGTGCCGAAACATTATTACTTTTGGCTCCGTTCGGAATATTATCATTCAAATTCAAAGTGACAGCAAAACTTAAGCCCGGCATAAGTTGAACGAAGCAAAACGATTATTATCCGTCCCTCGACCATTATTGATCCGGCCAAAGTTCCGACAAAGCGAGACGAGTGGTGTACCTACACCTAAAACTCAAATCACCGACCCGGACGAAGTTACGTAGCGCATTTATAATTACGTCCTCCGTTATGATAATTATAATCAACGTTTAAAATGTAGTGAAACCTCGATAAATCGAAGTTCAAGGAAAATGATTTTTTTTCGATTTATCGAGGTTTTCGACTTACTAATTCTTTGAGTTACCAAGATTTTAAGGGAAAAAAATAGATTTATTTAGAGTTTTTAAAATATGCGTACGTATTATAGTTTTTAATTATTATAAATGGTGATAAAAAAATCTTTGTAATCCGTATGATATTCCTAATCATGCATCAAATAAGAACTTACCACTTTTTTTTTTTAATTCTGTTGATATTGAACGATTTCTAAAAATAATGAATAAATAGTTTTTTTTGATACCTAGCCTAAAAATATTTTTACCACTAAATTGTATGCAAAAATTCTCATACGGTTTGTTAAAGAACATAATTTTTCACCATTATTCACCATTTTTGTACGACCGTGGTGCTTGGAGGTGCTGAAAATCAAAAAAAAATAATAAGACACAACATTTTAAGGTGGAATTTTCCAAGAAATATTATTTTAAGATTAAAACATGGATTTGAATTCTTAACAATTTTTTATTCATTTTTCATTTTCAGTACCCAACACCACAGTTGTGCCCAAATAACTGTACCTTCATTCAGAATCGTTTCATCGAAGAAACGATTTATCATTTCTTTAAAATTTAACACACACTCTAAATCTCACCCTAGGAGAGGAAGAATATCCATGGTGCAAAGTATGTCTGGTTTTTTAATTTTTTCCCGGGCCACAAAAATTCTAAATCAGGCTTTGGCCATACCTGTGGTTTTAAATGGTTTTGTATAGACAATTATAAAGCAATATTATTAATATTATAGATTTATGATATTTGAAGAAAAGTCAATAAGAAAAAGCCGGACATACTTCGCACGATGGGTGTACTTCGCACGACGGGTGGTATTCTCTTGACGAACGTATTAAATTTTAAAGAAACGATAAATCATTTCTTCAGTAAAACGATTCTGAACGAAGGAA
>JAIPRM010010011.1:0-14156 GCA_025469315.1 Stegophylla sp. TES_Ste_2020 | reverse complement strand
TTAGATAATAAGGTGTTTCTTGTAATTTACTAATTTACATTTTTAAATTAATATTATTCATATGTCAACTCTCTACTCCATCACAAGCCTTGGCTTAAAGGAGTAGATATATTTCTTTATATATTATTTATTATATTATTATATAAAGAAAATACATAATAAAATACTTAATAAAAAAAAAAAAAAAATATCTACACAGAAATCAGTAACAGTTGAAAAATGAAATGTAATCAATTTTTAATATTTATAAAATTAATATTTTCTTCCGTTAATTCTAGAAATTAAAATGACCCAAAATTTTTTTAAAGAACTGAGGACGGTAACCGGTTAAACTTTCGCTCAGATAACGCTTACATATCATGGAATATTGCGATTTATTTGTAAATTAATTGTGCACGCCAATGCAGTCCACGACACAATGAACAATAATAAAAACGTAAGGAGTATTCTCAACTCAATTGGATCGAAGTCGAAGTCATGAATGATGAAGAGCAGAAGAAGATAACATTCACCACGGTAATTTTCACAGAGCAGCTCGTTCGGGGAACTCAACCAAACCGACTTTGATGATTGATTAATATCGCAATTATTGCATAATACCAGCTACGAGTGGCTATGACATCAACTGAATGGTTTTTCCAATAACCAACGGGTTTTTTTTTCAATTAACTTTCATTATAATATTAAAGCTTGAAAATTTTAATAAATTAAAATACAAAAAACATGCAACCTACATATAAAAAAAAATAGGGTATATATATTTACACAGTACTACAAGTCAACGACAGAAACCTTTGTTTTAATATAAATTTAATAATTTTTACAAAAAATGTTTGATGAAATAACTATCTAAAATATTAACTGTCTACTTATACCTAAAAAAATAGAGTTAAATTAATTAGTCAACAATTTGGAGAGATAAACTTTATTCTTTGAATTTAAAGGGCAAAATGTAATTTTCTAAGATTTTCAGTAGATTACTATACTTTATTTAATGTTTGAATGACTCCTAAGGATCGATTGATCAACTTCATTCCAAAAATCCAAATTCCTAAATACGTACCTTTAATAAACTACACATCTTCACCGTAAAATTACTTTCGAATTTCTTTCTAATATATTGATTGTACTCGTGGTATACTAATTAAATTTACTACATATTCATTTATTATTTAAATAGAATAATTTTATATTTCATAGATTAGTTTTTAACACAAACAATAAACCATATCTATTGGATCTGACCCTAATAATAAAAATCATAAAAAAGTTGAAATAAAAATGACGAAATCCGACATGAAAGTAATGTAACATCAATAATTAACCTGTCAGTAAATGTACAATCAATTCTAAAACCAATTTCCAATAATATATTGATTTTTATTTATAATATAACAAAACCCTGAATGACCTAAATTATTGAGTATACCAATAATTTAAAAAATATACACTACACGAAAACGATCAGATAAGAGTAGACACAAAAATGTTAGATATTCGTCTTCAAATAATTACTCGAATAATTTATACTATGGAACCTACCTAATTATTTATTATTCGAATTGGAATAAAAACATTATGAATTCTGTACTTGAAGAAATAATATTATCATAATAATTTCTAATAATACAAAATAATATTATTTATTAAATTAAATACCTAAATAATTTATTATAAATTAAAAACAGGCGTGCCTATTTTACCTATTAAATTTGATTTTTTTATGTGTTCATCATTATTTCACAAAAACTTTAGGTAAATCATATTCATAAAATTATAGACTACAAAAAATGTAAGTATTTTAACATCAAAAATTTTAAATATTTTAAATTAAGGAAACTAGTTAGTCTATTAAGTCACACATCACACCATGGATATACTTCTCTATTTGGGTAACATATTCTTGGTAGATGTATTGAATATTTAAGAAACGATAAATCAATAATACTAAGTGTAAAATACCATCTAGAGCCGAAAATTTGATTTAAAAAAGTAAAGTAAAGCAAAGTAAAGTAAAGGCAAGAAAGCCGAACATACTTCGCACCACGGATATTCTTCGCTCCTTGGGTCAGATACTCTTGGTGGGTTTGTGAAATTTTAAAGAAACGATTCTGAACGAAAGAAGTTAATAACATAAAAATCAATAATGGTCGTCATTTTCAACACACTTACCAAGAGTATCTAACCCGAAAAGCGAAGAATATCCGTAGTGCGAAGTATGTCCGGCTTTCTTGTCTATACTTTACTTTACTTTACTTTTCTTTTTTTTTTTTTCTAATAAAGAAAAGTAAAAAAAAGTGTTAAAAAATGTCCAATTTTTTTTCACATTTTCCAAATTTTCTTGCACCATAATGTTTCTCATATTATTGTCTATCTATTTTGATATAGTTCGGATCAAAAAATGATGGTTTCCGAGTCTTTTTTGTCAAATTTTGAATAGTTTTTTCCAAAAAAACCGATTTCAAAAAGTTACTGATCGAAACTTTTAACCCAGTAGATCTATACAAAAAAAAATAAACATCATTGTAAAAACACTAGCTTCTTCACTACGTTCACAATCTAAAAATAAACATTGTAAAATCGTAAGTTTCAGTTTCTTCGTTCTGTTCAGAATCTAAAATTGTGCATTTTAATTCAAACTGTAGAGACTCTTTTATTTACCTAAATACCCATAAAAAAAAAAAAAAAAAAAAAAACTGTACACATTTTATTGGATAAATATAAATTTGTATTTAAATCCACTTACGTAAAACATAAAGATTATTAGAACTGTCAAATCTGGAAAATTTGTCAAAAAACATTCACAAAAAAACTAGAGATGACAATAATTTTACAATGTATTTGTGAACATCAATTGATCAAATTAAATTAAATTTGATTTTGCACAAGGCCCCAAAAATTCTTGCGCCAAACCTGAACGTGCATTAAAAATACATAATTATAAAATCAACATTCTTCGCTTCACTCAGAATCTAAATAAATAATATTTGTATTTATTACAATATAATTTTTTTTTTTTAAATCAAGTAACGAGACGAGTAGAAAGCCTCTACATGTAAAAAAATTCCTTAAATTTAGCTTTTAATTAATGCATTAACACGCTGTACATGTTACTTCATAACGAAATGTTGAAAATAAAATAAATACCAATTAATTTAGGTACATTCGATTTGACTAAAAAATTCAATTATAATTTTATTTATCTGGATAAAATTTCAAAATTTTAATAGGTACAAAAAAAGTGATGTAGTAGTTATCATTAATTGTGATTTGTGTTTAGAAATGAAGTAATAAAATTCCGTTAGCGTAGACTAGAAGAATTTATTAGGATGAGTAAGTACCTACGAGTACATTCTCTTCACGAAATATTATACAAAAATACATAATAAGGGGTGGCATTTTTACTCTTCTTTTCGTAATCAAAAAAATATTTAAAATAATTTATTATACCTACTTACTTTCACATAATATATTTTAAATCTATATACATATCGACTGGTAAAAGGCAAAAGGGGCTAAGAAACAAATTTTCATTATGTTCTTTATTTTGGTGTTGACGTTTCGGTATTAATTTATGCGTTTTGAATAAGGTTTTGGTAAATTTTATTTTATTTATATGTAGCCTTAGTGATCATGTATTAATTACATTGAAATTTTATGCTATCTTTTAATCATAATGAATTAAATTGAAAATTACCATATTTTGGCGCTTAGCTCCAATTTTTTTTTCAATTTATGATGATTGGCGCTTGTACCCTAGTTATTTAATCACTATAATAATAAATAATATTTATTTGAAAATTATTATTAAAATACTAAGATTATACTTTCAAGTGGTCAATTTTCGATAATCTTCTAAGTTTTTCAAATCATGAGGAAAAACTACCGAAAAAACCCATATTACCGATATATAATAATTTAACATTACATTTAATTGGTAAATTTTAGAGTTGGTCTACCATTATTTATAATATTCTGTTTTTCAACAAAAGTATACGATCCAAACGATTTTACAAATAATTGTTCAATAATGTATTTACAATAATTATTAATATTTAAATTCGCACCTGAAGAACATGAAGGCAGATCCATTTCCATTTTAAAATAATTAAATAAGTCGTGTCTATTATCTCATATAAGCAGTTTTAGAACATCTTACACGATGGCACAAAGCATCAATACCAAGTGTTAATAGAACAAAAATAGATTTTCCAGTTTTTCCACCATCATGGGAAAAAGCCAACGACGATGATCAAAATATGGCTGTGTTCGTCAAAATTGTTATCTTATAATATTCTAAACATATTATTTATTATTTTTATTATTGTTGAAACTTTGAAAAAAAATTGTCAAAGATTCAATTTGAATTGTGATTTGTTATTAAAATAACATTAATATTAATTTATTTTTCCCTTTTTTCAAGTGTAAGCAGTGCTTACAATGCTTACATGCACGCTACGCCCCTGCATTATACCATTAATTATTATCACTAAAAATTACTATAGTTAGTATTCATGAGATGAATTACCTATAGATAAACCTATAGATTTGAAATAATATCATTCTGAGATCAGAAAAAAGCAAGTCACAATATTCAACTTTTCTCAATAGTTCAAATTATTCTAAACATTATTATTACTGTTAAAAATAGTATGATATTGTAACAAAATTAACATTATAATGAAATAAAATTTAAAGTTTGTTGAATGTACAAAATCACAATCCATCAATCATGATAATATGTAATGTGTTAAATACCTAAGTATAAACAAATTAACCTACCATAATACTAATGAAACAAACAAAATAACAAAATAAAACAAACGAAGAAATTGATATTATAGATTTTATTATCAATACCTATTATAAATGGTGATAAGTGATAATAGTAAGGACCAAGCGCCAAACATATGGCACTTGGTTAATACAATTTTCAACAGTGTCGCTTATACCCTAAAAATGGCGCTTGGCCCCTACATTCATAACATTTTTGACAATAAATGTCGCTTATACCAAATTTTAAAAATTGAATAACTCATTACTAAAATGCTCATAAGTACACTAGCGCTCGTGTGACCGAAAGCTCTTACTGTCGGTTGTCTAGTAGAATACATTATGTCGCTTAGCCCCTTTTGCCTTTTACCAGTCGATATTATAGGAGACCGCCCCTATTCACTCATCAACGCCTAAACCAAACCGCTGGGATTAGAGACTTAAAATTTTGTACAGAGGTTTCTTATGCAATGTAGGGGCGCAATAAGAGAGGATTTTTCAAAACTCGACCTCTAAAGGGGTAAAAGGCTTTTTTTAAAGTTTGTATAGGTTTTATATAGCTATATAATTCACCATTTAACATTCTTTGGAATTTGACCAGCCACAGCTATAGTGTATTGCAATCGCGGTCGCCGATTATCTGGGACTGGTTTTATTAATACCAGTTTCATAATTTATTAATAGTTATTAAATTGTGATTTCCACGTAATATTAGCACAATCAATACAATTAAATTAAACACTAACATATTTACACACGGCCTACAAAAATACCAAAAAAGAAACTAATGTCTAATACACGGGCAACTGCCAACTACGAGTAGTTGCCCGTGTAGGGACAGCTAGTTAGGTATATAAATATACTCGTATAGGTAGTTGCTAATTTTTGTATTTTATAAGTAAGGTATACTATATTAGTCCTTAGGTGTTTCAGGTTAAAGGTAATCGTACTTATTCAAAATTGTGACGTGAGTAATAATTAACGGGGATAAAATATAAATGTTGAGAGGTAGATGGCTAAAATATTAATTTATTTTATTTAGCCCCATCTTACCTGGAAGTACCATTTAATATTAGGTACACCGTACACATCTACATTAATAAATCAATCAATTTGCTTTTAGGTGGTTATAAGGCAATTATTTATTTGAGATTAAGAATCGGGACATTTGATTTCAAGGATCCCTCCAACCATATAAGCCTTTTAAAGTAAAGTTGTACCAATACTAATTTTGATTAAATCCTCATATCAAAGTAGTTCATCGAATAATGTTTTTAAAATAGAATTAAATTGTTCCAATAAACACTAAGATATATCAAGAAGGTCATTTGAAGTAAACAACACAATTTTGAAAATCGGCTTTATACTATTTGTATGTAAAAAAGTAGGCCTAATCACAGATACACAAACATGCATGTTTATACACCTGTGGACCTGATTAACATAGCAGCAGCAGCTGCTGTTCCCAAGTAGGAAAATTTGGTATTGGTTTTGTTGACGCTCGCCACTTATTATATTTCTCGATTTTCGATGTTCTAATCATCTTTTACACAATTTATACTACAAATAAAAAAAGCCGGACATACTTCGCACGATGGGTGTACTTCGCACGACGGGTGGTATTCTCTTGACGGGCGTATTAAATTTTAAAGAAACGATAAATCATTTCTTCAGTAAAACTAAAGTATACCGTACACTATACATGGACATTTAAAACCGTAGTGTGTTATACATATATATATATAGTATGTTAACCTTTATTAACACTGAATACTATGTCACTATTAATAAATGTGAAACACGAATCCCTTTGTCAAATTATCGGCATAGTTTATATAATAGTAATATAAAGTTTACATAATTATATATAATTATGTTGGGAATCCCACGATACGATTAAGGTGTGCACAGATAGTGCGGCGGCACCACCGCGCCGTGCGGCACCGCCTAAATGTTTATCGGTTTAATAACCGAAAATATTGAATTTTCAAAATAGATAGAAAACTATTGTTGCATGTGAATTTTAATTCACACCATCGTATACAGCGTCGAAAAATACATAAGATGCAATAAAACATTATCAACCTTTAGTAATTAAATACTTATAATATATAGATATTTCGCAATATCTGTCTGTAATTTCTTCGACTTTATTTCAGTCTTACCCTTGTAAAATGTTTAATTCTTTGTCCGTAAGAAATTTCATTACACCAAAATATTCGCAATGAAATTTTCTATCTAGCCACCAAATTTCAAAACAATCGGTTAAGCCAATTTTCTTACATGTACGTTAAAATGCATAATTTTACGAAAAACTAACGATTTCCGACGAAGTTCTAACTTCAAACGGGTATAAAAAAAAAAGTTGACTAACGATTTTTGAGATTTTTTCAGATCAATTAGAAACATATGTCAGTGAGATCACATTAAATTTTCAAGCCTTAATATCAAAAATCAAAAATTTTATTGCATAAAAACTAACAAAAAATGAGATATTTCCAAAATTTTCAAAATGCCGTACTTAACTCAAAATTGATCAAATCATTTTGATATTATTAGAAAATGTTCTTTTGACCGTTTTTAGTAGTTGGTGAAAGTTTCAAGTTTTTAGCTCCATTATAGTACAAGTTATGGTAAAAATAAATTTTCAATTTTACGAAAATGCCGGTAACTGCATATTTTGCCGTTTTTTGTTAATTTTTCGACATATTTTCACCGCGCTTGGAAAAAGTATTGAGAAATTGAAAAAATGACCTCTCTAAAGTACCATCTGGGTGTGATTCCGGTTTTATAGAGATACTGATCGAAACTTTCGGACAAGTATTTCTATACGAAAAAGTGTTCACAGAAAGAGAAAAAAAAAATAAACATCATTGTAAAATCATAAGCTTCTTCACTTCGTTCAGAATCTAAAAAAAAGTACGTAAAACCGCGGTATTATTTCCAATATTTAAAATGTTAGCCCAAGGTCAATAATTGTCAGCCGGACACAAAATACAAAAATATAATATTATGCGGTCTACAAACAATTCTACTCGGTTATGGGGTCTATAAGTGTAGATCAGTTTACCTGGTGTTTAGTAGACTCGCTACGTTCATCGACGCCTCCGCTTCACTCCACTCATCATCAAAAATTTCCATAGGTTTTCTGTGAGGATCTAGGACAGTTGGACCAGATAATACCAGATTGGTATTATTGGTACCTATGTTTTATTTTATATATTTCAATGTTATTTCAGCGACGAACTTGACTGAGTTAAATACGCCAAAATTTACTTACAACCAAATATCTGCGTTTTTAATTTTCCTTGCGCTCAATTGTCCAAAGTTCAACTTTTTGTAACAACGTGTCCAGACACTATGCTGTGCAATGTGGGGACATTTGGCTTGATAATCGACTTGCTGTGCGAAGGGGGCAGGAGCAAACTGTCTACTTCGCACAGCAAGCTGAAGGATATTTTTGATGTGCGAAGCAAAGCACAGTAGACCAAATATTCCGGATTGTAGATCACATAATATCCAAGTAGAATTATGTATGTAAACCACATACCCGAGTAGCACCATTTAATTGTTTTAACAGTTTTAACAACTAGAATAAAATAATGTATTTTTGATTTACACATTCATGATTAAAACATCAAAAATACGAGAAGTGTAAGTAACGGGCATCAACTAAACCTGTGTGGGCGGGAGAATATGTGGACGTCTGCTAAACCAGTACCGAAAATTTGAAGCAAGTGATAACAATAGGTACACAAAATAAATATTTTAATTCAAATTTTATGGAACTGAAAATTGATATTAATTTAAAACAACAGATTGATAGATAGGTAGATTACCTGAATAAATTTGTCAAAACACAGGACTTGTTTCAAGAAACTGGTATTACTTTTGTCCTGACCAGGACTTGATGAATAACAGGACAGCATGTGCAAAACTGGTAATGTAACGGGCAAAATGGAGACGAATGACAGCTATTTTTTAATTTTTTGCAAGAAGTTTTCAATATTTTTATATCTAAGTACCATATTTTTTATTTATTAAGTGTACAATTTTAGAGTTTTTGAAAATTGTTTATGTTATAACTTCATTACATTAAATTAAATTAACTAAGCATAGTAAAGCATACCTAAACACGTCAGAACCAATAAAACGTGTTAAAAGATGTTAAAATTCAATATGTTCAATGAAAAAATAAATCTCTTACAATAAGTAAATAAATAAGGAATTGAAATTGGTAAAAGTATGGGATTCGTGTTTAAATATTATCAGTTTTTGTTTATTGGTTATAAGAATCTAAAAAATTGTATACAGTTTTTGCTCAACGTATTTGGTTTTAGGAACTAAATCGATTATTGACATTATTAACTATTGCAAAAATTTTGTAGCTAAGAAATTTGGCTAAACTATATCTACAATTTTATGTGTCTACAATAAATTGAAACTAGCATTTTAAAAATTTAGAAAAATACCAAAAAGTTCATAAAATCATGGTTTCCCAATAAAATGATAACGGTTGTTTTCACATTGATATTTAAAACAATTACTAAAAGCAAAATATTATGGTTTTAACTTTAGTTTTCAAAACTGGTTTGAAAAATTTACTTATGGTTCGGATAGAAGTTAAAAAGCCTAGTCTTTAATCAATTTTTCAAAAATTGATTTCCAGACCAGTTAGTAGGTACCAATTAAAAAGTTTTAGACAGAATTTAAAAGAATTAATTATAGGAAGGTAATATGAATGCATACTTTTATTTTCAGTTGATCAGTTTTGAATAATAACTTATATTGTCTAATGTCTGCAATTCTTTTTTCAATTTCAGTCCAACTTTCAACACATACCTAATTAACTGATTACAATTTGAAATGACATTTGAAAATATCAAATACTCTGAAGTAAAGGTTTGTGGTGGAAGTTAAAAGTGGTTGAAAGTGTACAGTCACAGACAGCTATTAATTCTATAAATGAATTAAAATATATTCTGTGATATTATTGTAGCAACTATTTTTAATTTTTACTCACATAACAATATTAAAAATTTTAAACAACATATTTACTTTGTTTTAAAAATTTTCTACATAAACATTAAATATAATGTGATAATTAAATAAAACATTCAACTTGTATAAACAAAAAAATTATGCATTATAATCATTACTTTCTCAGAATTCCATTTCTTTCGCTCAAAGTTTTCTTAAAATCTAATGTTAACATTAAAATTGGTGGTTAGAATATCTATTAGCAATTAAATAAGTAGGTTAAGTTATGGTTTTTAATTGAGATTTATTATTATAGATAATTTATAACTAAGATTCACAAGTTATTTAAAATGGGAATCTAAAGACATCCTTGTGTGTCTAATATTTTCAATATCTTATTCAAAATTTACTTACATTACAAAATAATGTCACTAAACAGACACACATAACGATATTATAATCTTCATTATTTTTCATTCCAAAAACAAGTAAAATGTATTTTTAGTAATCATAAAACTTTGCATTAGGTATTATATACAATATTAAATTAACTAGATAATTATTTACAAAGCAATATAACATATAGGTACCTAGGTTAATATTGACAATCATATATTTAATTATAATTATGTACAGTGATTATCAACATAAATGGTAAAAACAATTAATACTCATATTTAATAGCCCATAAACACTATCCCATTATAGTTAAATCATATTCCGATTCATAAATACAAGCTTCAATTTTATTGGACAATACCTAGTTTTATCACAATCTACCTAATTTTGTTATCTACCTACCTAATGATAATTTTATTATTTAAAAAATATTGACTTTAGTTTCATAGTGCAGGTATCCTACATAGGTACCTACCTAAATTATAATTAGGCTTAGGGACTTGTAGCTCTAAAAAATACTAAAATATGTATGCAGATATGCACCAAAAAATGGCCAAATATACTCTAAAAAATGCACCCAAAAATAACCGTATTTGCACTGAGATATGCCCCAAAAATTAATGAAGTATAACAAATTTATGGTAAACTTGAATATTTATTTTATTAGAATTTATATTATAACTTCAATAGAAAATGATTTATTAAATTAAATTTTTAAAAGGTAATTGATTTAAATTTTAGTGTTCTTCCGTGTCTTACAATCCTAAAGTCGATACGGGTTTATAGGATTATTTATACCTAGGTAAAAAAATTATGAGTGGTCAGTGATGTACATTGAGAGGGGAAGCTAAGGGACTAAAGCCCTCCCCATTGTTCATATTATATTTTATTTTGTATACAAGATTATATTACATTTCTTATAATTGTTTTATTATTTTTTAACAACATTTTTGAGTAGGAACCTATAGTTTAATTAAGTCTTATTTAATCCTTATGTAGATCATAGACTATCATTAAGACCTTTAAACACGTTATTTTCGAAAATAACCTCAAAAATAACCTATTACGACTTTATGTAAAACAATTGTACAAAATGAATTTTATTTTTTATTTTTGTAATAAATCCAAAATATTGATTCCCAAATCTAAACAAATAGAAATTTTATAGAATTTACCACCTATCCAATAGAGTATTGATCAGATTCGATAAAATTATCAAACAAGTTCACCTTTATTGAATGTGGACATTTGAAAATATTAAGAACTTTTAATTTTTTATCATATATAAATGTTATGGAACAGTCTGAGGAACAGTGATGATTTTTAGTTAGTTTTATGACCATATACCTATTTAATAGAAACTCAGTGGGGTGCTTTATGAAAGTAGAAACTAGCTTCACTGACATTTTACTACAGGGTAAAAATGATAATTTTGTATAGGTATCTAAAATATCGATTTCAAATCAAATGAAACTAGAAATATATATATATATATATTTTTATTATTTGCTCCTCTCAATGCAAAATCCTGCGTACGCCACTATGAGTGATAGTTTGTAGATAGCATATTACTGAAAGCATAAATATATTTTTTTTCGATCGGTTCAAATATGTTGAAAAAATTATCAAAATAAGCACTTTCCTGCAAAATCTATCATATATGCAAAAATATGTACATTCAGATTTTAGATCTGATACCATGGCACCGAGAAATGAATTTATTTCGCACTCTACTTTTTTTAACAATAATTAACAAAAGTATGCAAATACTAGAAGTCCCTAAGCCTAATTATAATACTTTTGATGCTATTAACATTATATTTTAATCAAATTTGAAACTAAAAACTACAATTTTAATCTTTTTGTATAGGTAACTAGTAGGTAGTATACTTATCTAAGGGTAACCTTATAAAACATAAAAGTTAAAATCCACACTTAATATTATTTATTTACAAGAAGAACATTTTCAAAACTTTTGTAGAATATTACCTACCTATTTTAGATTCTGAGTGAAGCAAAGAAAGTGAAGAAAGTAAAACTAGTGTTTTTACAATGATTTTTTTTTTTTATTGTTTTTCTATAAACACTTTTTGGGGTTAAAATAATTGTCCAAAAGTTTTGACCAGCAATTTTTTAAATCAGAATTTTCAACTAAATGGTGCTTAAATGAGATAATTAGTTTTCTCAAAATTTGGGAAAAACTATCCAAAATTTAATAAAAATGCCTTAAAAACTATCTTTTTTTAAACCAAACATTATTACAATTTAAATGTAGAAAGATAATAACATGAGAAATATTTTGATACAAGAACACTTTGAAAATGTGTAAAAAAAATTTTTGGAATTTTTTTTCAAACACTTTTACCTCAGTAATTTTTTTTTTCAAATATTAAATGAAGCTCTTCTCAGAATCGTTTAATTGAAGAAATGATTTATTATTTCTTTAAAATTTAACACACCCTTCAAATCCTTTCTGAGAAGTAAAGAATACTCATGGTGCAAACAGCGAAGTATATTTATAAGACATCAATACAAAACAGAGTATTTTACAGAACAATATGTTGTATGTGCAATTATGTGTTTGGAAGACAATATCTAGATCTTGACATGGCATAGACTCCATTTAATTTGGCTTGAATAATAAATTTAATATATTTTTATAACAATTTAATTCAAATATAACTTAGGTACTTATATACTACCTACCAACCTAGGGTACCTATTATATTAGGTATGTACAATACTTTTTTTTATCCAAAATCTTATGTAAAATTTATTCATATCATCAAGCCCATTTTAAAATCTAGGCTTAGTAATAAGTTCGATATAGTAAAGCTGTACTTAAAAAAGTAGGTACTAGAATAATATAAGAATATTATAGGTTCTTAAGCAAAATAAATTAATCAATGTCTCAAGATTAATGAGATGGCTCATCATCAAAATATAATTGTCAAGCAGGTATTTTGATTAAATTAGAAATAAACTATATAAGTAGGTATCTAGACAAATAGCGAGGTAAATAGTATTTGCTTATAATGTAAAATATTAATAATAATAACTAAATAAAATAAAACGAAATAAAAAAAAAACTAGGTAGGTATAATAAAAATAAAAAAAAAAAAACGAAATGTAATTTATTATTTTAATAAAAAATATATATACCCATATATGGATTACCATAATATGTTTTATACAGATTGTTATAGATACATATACTCTACTTAAATTCATTTTATATACCTATTAAGTACACATTTTTTATTTTATTATTAATAGGTACAAGTATTTATTAAGTAGTCATTCAGAAAGTTTCTGAACAAAAACATACAAATGTTCCTAAAGAAAATGAAAATGATATATTATGACTTCAGAGAATTATTTTTTTAATATAATATAAACGTTAGTTATAGGTAAGTACTTATTGTTTGTTATTTATAGTAAAATTTGTTTCTTTATTATATTATTAATAACTTTGAAATTTGGTTTTGTTTTCCTTAAAACTTTTGGTTCTTGTTTTCAATAAAAAAAAATTTATTGATAATCAAAAACCTCGTCAAAAACGATAGGTACCTATTCAAAAAACACGAGAAAAAACATAACCAAAACCAAAAAATAACAATATTTTATATTTGGATAAAAAAAAAAAAAAGATAACAACTTTTCCAACCCTGGTAAATACCCTATTTATAACCTATTAAATAAGGTTAAATCCATTATGGGTGGATTACACTGAGCGATTTTACTCACTTCATATCAGCAAACAAAGTCGCGAGCGACTAAGCGTGTTGTTACCTGTCCGATTACACTACAGCTAGTTTAGTCGCTAGTCGCGTAGTCGCACGTGGTTGTGTACATACAATTGTAACTGATATATAAATTCAACTTCTTCAAGTTCAATGCCTACTACATCTACTCAAGGTCTAAACGAGGATTATAATGAAAATATTTTAAATCATGCTATAATAAATTCCAATATTTTTTCGAATAATAACCCATAATTTGTA
>JAIPRM010010010.1:0-14156 GCA_025469315.1 Stegophylla sp. TES_Ste_2020 | reverse complement strand
TATATGTATACACTATTATATGTATATGTATATGTTTACACTATTAAATAACAGTATCTAACCTACTATTTTATATTTATATTATTAACTTCCTTCTTTATATTATTAACTTCCCTCGTTCAGAATCGTTTTATTGAAGAAATAATTTATCATTTCTTTAAAATTCAATACACCCGTCAAAGAATCCCACCCGTCGTGCGAAGTATGTCCCGTTTTTTTTCAATTACACCAGTAGCGTATTTGACTTACTTATATGGGTGGTGGGGGGGCGAACCATAACCTTCTCAAAGAGAGCCTCAATTGAGCCAAATTTGACTTAAATAATTTGTTTTTATTATTAATAGTAAATTTTTAAATACTCCCTCCAAAAAAAAAAATAATAATTGTGCTCCGGGAGTTGAGCGAAGTAGTATATGATAATATTCATATGACATGAACATTTGACTACGTCTGCGTAAGTGTAATAAATGATGAGCATTTATGTGTATTTTTGTGTACCGTTATTGCTTTTACTACCCGACAAAAGTATTAATTCCCTTAATTAACGATAATAACCATTAGATATAATAATAGACATAATAGACTAGTATAAACTTTCGTTATATTGACGCACTGCAACACAGCGGTGGCAGTAAGTACTCATAATCTGATAGATGCGTGTCACCGCAGCGTTACCGCGCATCAAAATAACACAAGTGTGAACCGGGCATTAGACATTTCATCTGTTAGTATTTTCATTCGAGTTTATATGCGATACACCTATTTTGGTTATTTAATGTACCTAACTACTAGCTCAGTCTACTCTTTACTAGAGTCACTCTATGGAAGTAATAAAATAATTAAAAAAACAAATCTTCATAAATATACAGTAAATACCTACACATAATTTTTTTATGGGAGGGGCGATCGCCCCCATCGCCCATCTCTCAAATACGCCACTGAATCATACTCTTGTAAAATGTTTAATTATTCGACTGTAAGAAATTTTATTACACCAAAATATTGGCAATAAAATTCTCTCCAAATTTCAAAACAATCGATTTGGCCAATTTTCTCTTATGTTCGTTAAAGTGCGTAGATTTAAGTAAAACTAACGAAATTCGTCGAAATTCAAACTTCAAACGGGTATAAAAAAAAAGTTGACTTACGATTTTTGAGATTTTTTCAGATCAATTAAACATATATGTCAGTGAGATCATATTAAATTTTCAAGTCTTAATATCAAAAATAAAAAATGTTGTTACATAAAAACTAACAAAAAATGAGAAATTTTCAAAATACTGTACTTAACTCAAAATTTCTCAAATCTTTTTGAAATTTTTATAAAATATTCTTGTAGCTATTTTTAGTGGTTGGAAAAATTTCAAGTCCCTAGCTGCATTATTTTAGAAGTTATGTCAAAAAGTAATTTTCAATTTTACAGAAATTCCGGTAGTTGAATATCTTGCCGTTTTTGGAAAAAGTACTGAGAAATTGGAAAAACGACCTCTCTAAAGTAATATCTGGGTACGATTCTCGTTCTATAGAGATACTGATCGAAACTTTTGGACAAGTATTTCTATACGAAAAAATGTTTCCAGAAAGAGAAAAAATAAAACATCATTGTAAAAATATAAGCTTCTTCACTTCGTTCAGAATCTAAAAGCAAAGTAAAGACAAGGAAGCCGCCGGACATACTTCGGCACCGCGGATATTCATCGCTCCTCGGCTCCTCTTGGTGGGTTTGTGGACTTCTAAAGAAACGATAACCATTTCTCCAATATGACGATTCTGAACGAAAGAAGTCAATAATATAAAGAACAGTAATGGTCGTAATTTTCAACACACTTTCCAAGAATCACAGTGACCCGAAGAGCGAAAAATATCCGTGGTGCGAAATATGTCCGGCTTTCTTGCTTTTACTTTACTTTACTTTGCTTTTTTTACCTAATAAATAAAGAAAGTGGGGAAAAAATTAATAAGAAAATAAAGTGTTAAAAAAATGTCCATAATTTTTTTTTCACATTTTCAATATGTTCTCGTATTAAAATGTTTCTAATATTATTGTTTATCTGTATTTAAATTGTCACCTGTTAAACACGTCACCGGTGGAGAGGATCCAACAAATTACGCTAAGTGTAAATCCATTGAAATAATGCGAATAAAATTTTGAGAAATGCTAAGGGTAAAGTACCATCTAGAGCCGATGTTTGAATCAAAAAGTGGCTGATCGAGACTCTTAGATCACTATTTCTATACGCAAGTGTTTACAGAAATAAAAAAAAAATAAACATCATTGTAAATTCATAAGTTTCTTCGCTTTGCTTAGAATCTAATAAAAATCGCAATGCGATTGCCGAATATCAAGCCGTTATGTTCCTACGTTGCATAAAAAGCCAAGGGATATTTTTGATTTGCGGAGCAAAGCGAGTCGATCAAACACCCAGTGAATTAACCTATGCTTATAATTCGATGTAACCACCGGTACTTTTTAATACCTGAAGAACCTATAGTCGTATTAATACGGCTAAATGATACAAGCGAAAAAGTGATCGTATAAATGTACTTCCGTTAAGTACAGCATTTTGAAAATTTCGGAAACATCCCTTTTTTTGTTAGTTTTTATGTAATAAAATTTTTGATTTCTCAAAAATTATAACCCGACAGAGAACTACGTAGTTTGCAAGAACAAGTTGAAATAATAATTAATTTGAATATGAAATAAATGGTTGGTAAGATTATAAAAAATTTGTTCTCACCGTATCTGAAATAAAAGACAGAGTATCATCCAACTTTCTGAGTAACGCCTACTTATCTGGCTGCTTCAAAAATTTCATACAATAATGTAGATTAGCATTTAGGAATATGAGAGTCTTCAATCAATTTGGAGAATGTGACATTCGACATTTCATTCATTTTGTTTTGTATTACACTTATATTTGATTCTAGTTTTATTATTTTTATATTTGCTCTCATGATTTGTTGTCTAACTTATCTTCTCGTTGTTATTAATTTTTGTAATGATGCTTTCTTAGATGGTGAAGAATAAACCTTAATTTTGTTTTCATTGGATAATCGAGTTTGTTTTTTCCTTATTGAAAATGCTAATCGTCTACACCATAAACAACAAGAACTGAAAAAAAAGCTCTTAATTAATTGAAATTTATTAATTGTCTAATCAAAACTTAATTAAAACTTAAGTAGGTACCTATTGTCCAATATTATTTTAGTACAATTGATATTGATTTTTTTCATATTGGTAACCAAATGAGGCTTTTACGTTTGTATATTTATTAGCTAAAACTGCTCCATAATAAACATTTGATTCATCAAGGGTTTTAATTATATCTTCTAAATGCTCAATACTTAATGATCTTTTTGTTGTCAGGGGAAATATATTTTGTTGGAGGTCAAGCGAAATATTTTCATTGGGACTATGAGAACTCATAATTCTATGAGAAGTGAATCTATATGCAACCAAATAAAATCAAATTTAAATAAATTACACTGACTTCATTCAATAGACATTAAAATTTAAAAAATGTTATTATTTTAATAAATTTAATCTGTATATAGGTATATTATATATATATTTAAATTAATTACCTTGAGTAATAGCTATTTGCTTTTCCAAAATACCTATGTTGATAGTTAGAGTTATAATTTCCCAAATTAAAAAAAGAATAAAAGATACTGTTAGATTTTTTTGGAAGCACTTGTGATATCTTGAAACCACATTGGAGGGAGTCGAACAAGAGGGCGTTTGTCTGATGTCAAAATATAAAATATAGATTCCTATAAAATAATTGTTCTATAAAAATGCAATATCGTTTATTTCATTTTCATACATAGAACTATTATCCTAAACATTTTAGATTCTGAACGAAGTGAAGAAGCTTATGTTTTTACAATGATGTTTATTTTTTATTTATTTTTTTTTCTTCCTCTGTGAACACTTTTTTATATAGAATTACTGGTCCAAAAGTTTCGATCAGTAACTTTATAGATTCAAAATCGAACCCAGATGGTACTTTTAAGAGGTCATTTTTCAAATTTCCAAATATTTTTTTTAAAAATGCGAATAAACTGAAAAAAATTGTCAAAAAACAGCAAAATATGCGATTACCACACTTTCTGTATAATTGAAAATTACTTTTTGACATAACTTCTAAAATAATGCAGTTAGGAACTTGAAATTTTCACCAACTACTAAAAATAATTACGAGAACATTTCATAAAAATTTCAAAAAGATTTGATTAATTTTGAGTTAAGTACAGCATTTTGAAAATTTCGGAAATTTCTAATTTTTTGTTAGTTTTTATGTAATAAAATTTTTGATTTTTGATATTAAGACTTAAAAATTTAATATTATCTTACTGACATGTATGTCTACTTGACCTGAAAATATCTCAATTATCGTTTGTCCAAATTTTTTTTCTATAACCGTTTGAAGTTAGAATTTCGACTAAATTCGTTAGTTTTACGTAAAATCATGCACTTTAACGTACATATAAGAAAATTGGCCAAACCGATTGTTTTAAAATATGGTGTCTAGATAGAAAATTTTATTGCGAGTATTTTGGTGCAATAAAATTTTTTACGGACAAAGAATTAAACATTTTACAAGGGTAAGACTGAAAAAAAACTCGAAGAAAGTTAGGATAAATTAATCGAATATTTTATTTCTAGACAACGGATACTAAAAGTCTTTGTTATTCGCTTATCTTATCCTATGTATTTTTCGACGCTAAATTTAATACTATACAAGTCGGTAAATACGGTGTGGCTTTTGGATACATTTCTCAAAGCCACAACGCCTTATCAGTTGTCACATATTACTGCCATGTATATGTTTACACTATTAAATAACAGTATCTAACCTACTATTTTATATTTATATTATTGACTTCCTTCGTTCAGAATCGTTTTGATTGAAGAAATGATTTATCGTTTCTTTAAAATTCATTACATCCGTCAAGAGTATCTCACCTGACGTGCGAAAAATACCCCGACGAGCGAAGTACACACTTTTTATTTATATTTATACTAATTAATAATAAAATATAGTAGTATCTTGTTGATATTTTCAACAATACTAACATTTCGAGTAAATGAATTTATTCAAGTTGATGTATTTGAGGGTTCCTCTAATTCATTTGCAAAAAATATAGGTATCCATCTTATCATCCACATCATTTATAAGACGACTAACAAAAGGTACTGTTCCAGTTTTTAAATTCGGATTCTTTTAAACATATCTAAAATGCAAAAATATTTAACAACTAATGTATTTGTTCTGATTACACCAACACGTTACGATACATTATTTTTCGTAAATAAATATCATAAATTCTACTATTTACTAATATTTATCTTTCCCTTCTCCTGATACCCAAATATTCATAATATCTTCCTTTGTGATACAATCTCCACATACTCACTCTTGATCTTCTCTTAAGAGTTTTTCTCAAAGCTCTTTCCCATATTTGTTGAGAAATAGTGAGAACACTAAACTAGATTTTGATGTTCCCATGCGATTTTCAACGCAACACTTATCTGAACGTGGCATAATGCTCAATGAAAATTAATTGAATTTAATAAAATCACATAAATATTCAATTGCAGTAAACACCGCAATTTTCACAATTTTCAAAAAAGGAAGGAAACTATACTAATAAAGGGCTTCCAGTTTGTGAATTATACACTAGATGGCGCTAGATGTCTTACGACAGCTTGAGAAAGCCTAGGTATAACTTATCAGATGTTCCTTTCCTATCCTGTATTTTATCTTAATCCGTGATTGATACATCTACCAATTTTATTTAAAATATGGTTATCTTGGTACACTGCATGATTACAAAAAATGTGGCAAAACTGATAATGATACTGGTTGAACAAAATGTGATTTGCACATTCTTAATAACCTCAAATATTTCAACCATGAGTCCATGAAGTAATTTTTCCTTTATTGTTTAGTTGGTTATTATTTAAGTACCAATAATTATTTTTATTTCAGTTTTATTATAGATCAAAACAGGTAAATATTGTTGTCAATATGAATTCTAAATCATATTTTCTAAAGTTGTAATTTGTATGCAAATATGTAATACTATTCCATTATTCAAATTCATTTAAAATATTTATATTAAACTCTGAATCATACTAAATTTTAATTTCAATGCTATTTATCATATTATTCAAAAGTAATTGATAATTACTTTAAATAAGATGAATATTATAGTTGGTAGATAATTTTTAATTGTAACAATATTTGGTATAGAATTTTTATTAGGTACATTAAATGCAATGAATTTAATCATTATTTACTTTTAGAATATGATTTTTATGTTGTTTTTATATTATTATTTATTAAACAACAAATTCAAAACATTGTATTAGATAACTGATTTTATATATTGATAAGTAGGTAGTATAATTATTCATATAATGTATGCTTACTTATAAATCAAAAAGTAGGTATCACAATTAAAATTTGTCCATTTTAAATTTTGAAAAAAAAAAATTATGATTAAATAATTCCAAAAATCAAAAACTACTATATTCTATACAATAAAATCAGCTCATAAGACCCTTGAAAATGTTCATTTCTTTAATTTTGATAATAGCTGTTAAAACTCTAAAATTTACTTAAAAAGCACCACCTAGGTATTTGTTATATTATTAATACTGTTATATTTTTAGAATCACAATCAGATTCAACAAGAAGAAGCATTTAAATCAAAACTATTTTCACTGGAGTCTATTAGTAATTATTCACAACTTGAGAATTCACATCTTATTTCTACTACGAATAAGCGTGTTAATAACTTTGTGATTACCTAAAAATATTTAAAAGATCTTAAAATGGATAAAGCTCTTGAACAATCTGGTCTTGATCAGTCTAACAATATAAATGAATTATCAGATTTACTCACAAATTCAAAAATCGACGAACAACATTATGATGATACTGTCACTAATTATGTTTTTGAATTAAAGAAGCATAAAAAGGGATTTATTCCCAAAACGCAATTGTTTTACGCCGCTAAATTATTTCAAAAGTGTTGTAATAATGGTGTGACTTTTGAAAATTTTAAATTCATTTATACTGTAAGTAAATGTTATCTTCTTATTAGCATTATTTTACCATTACATACATTTGTTTATTTTTAGGCTGCGTTTCACATTTCTTTCGATCCAACAGACTTTGGTTTTACAACAGATTTAGAAATGTTTGGTACATTAGCTGATCGCAATATGATTTCTATAAGAAATCAAGTTATGTATACAAGAACAAAAGAATTTGATTTCCATACATTTTTCAAGAACAATCAAATTAATGAAAATGAAAGTGCCAAAGAGGTAGAGATAACTATCCAATAATTATGATTTATTATTTTAAATAAACTAAATTAAATGTTGATAACACCCTTATTTGTTTATATTAATAATTTTACTAGATTCAATATTCATGAAATTTTCATTTAAATGTTATAATAATTACTGTATAGAACAATGAGACAAGCCAAAATAAAGAATTTAACTTAAAATATACTTTTGTTAGATTACGGTTTTAGAAAATTATCTAATTAAAATTATTTCATAATAAAAAAAATACAGGTTCATTAAAATTTAAATTATCAAGATCTTATCTTGATTATCTTTCGTTCTCTAATTATATAAATTATAAATATGATTTTTGCCTTATTAACTGTCAATTTTATGTAATTTTTTTCCCTTTAATTGTACACAAAGAAGACAAATTTGGTTGATTCAGACTCTTAACTAATGTTATTGGAAGTTTAATGGTTTCATATTTTTCAGAATTTGATTAGCAAAATTATGAGTAGTACTCCTGATGTTTCTTTGAGTGTCAAGAGTGCACCAAATTATAATCTCCGTGTAAAACGAAGGGTTATTTTGGGTGTAGCATATGACCCAAGTGTATTTTTCTTACAATATAAAAAGCACAAATACGAAATGGATGAATTGTCAAAAAATATGTGGTAATATTATCTAAAATTTACCTTAAAAATATATCAAAATTTAACGTGCTACGTTTTTCTAGCATATTTTATGAACAAGAAAATGAAAATGTACGCGTTAAACCGGAATTTATAGTATCAGGGTTAATTTTTGTATATTTATACAAATTCAATAACATTATACAGTGGCGTAGAATACAAATACTTAAAGAAATGGATGAAGTGACTGTTGAGGTAAATTCGTTATATCTAAATTCCATAATATAAATTTACTAATTTATTAACTACATATATTAGGTATTCCATATTGATTTTGGTGTGGTAGATAAAATACCAAAGTCTGAAATTCGATTCCTTAAACACAAATTTTCAAAGTTACCTCCTCAGGTATTCCACTGTTGTTTAAGAGATTATCACTCGCTTAATGAAATTCCCCGTGAAGTAACTGAAGCATTTTTTAAAATGACTGTCAATAAAGTATTTGAAGTATACATTGATGAAGTGAAATTTTTAAAACATATGGTAAGTTATAATATGATATTCATAAAAGTTTATTATATTTGTTCTCTAAACACAATCAATATACACATAAATATATAATTTGTTATCTAGAATTACAAGTACAAAGTTCATCATGTTACATTGTATAGAACGAATAAAAGGGCTTTGTATACCAACATGAATGATGACTTGTAAGTATTTCAATTTTTATGTTTAATGAAATAGTACAGTGCTGATAATCTTAAATTGGGATAAAATAAAATGAAATTAATTTTGTAGAAAAAAAGATGTCATATTTTGCACCATGGGCATATTTTACTTCTCATATTAACAACTTGTTTTGAATTTAATAGAAATGATACAGATTTATATTTAAATAAAATAATTCAGAAGAAAAATTTAGCTATTAGTTTTACTGAACAATAATTGTCAGTTCTATATTGATTAAAATTCTATGTTGTTTAAAAATTGAATAACAAAATATCAACATTTCACTTCCATTTAATTATCTGTCAGAAGATAATTTTCCATTGTTTTTTTTTAAATTTAAAGCTTTTATAATTAAAAATTTATTTATTCTAATGATTTGAACAAGAATGAAAATGGTCCAATAAACGAGTAGGTACCTAATTTACAATTTTAGACCTTAAAGCAATCAGTGAAATATGTTACAAAATATTAATAAAAAAAAAAAAATCTATAATAATTCTGGATTAACAATCATTGAGCTGACCTTTTAGAAAATTTGAGCACGCATTGAAAGATATGTGAGAAATCTTTGATGAAATAAATTTTTTACCAAATTAAGAAAATTATCATTATTTCACATGAAAATTTCAGTTTTATTCACACTCATAAGTAAAACTATTAGAATAAAAATAATTGATTAAACATTTTTCAGAATTTTTATGGCCATTATGCACATATACTCCCTCACACACACACACACACAGCTCAAATTCCTTGCATGTTTCAAGGTTTTTTCATAAAAATGAACTAATTAATATTTTTGTACAGATTGTATTGCTCCAATTCTATATAACATTTATTATAGATATTATTTTGTAATTTTTGTGACTTAGTCATGATTATATTATTGTATTGGACCATCATATTTAATAGTATATGTATATGCACTAGAGTGGTCCTCATTAAAAAGAGTAAAAAAAAAAAAAGATTAATACATTTGATTTCTTATTCTTCCATTTTGTTAAGTATTGTAAGAAAGAAATTTTTATTAAATTTGGTCATAATAACTCAATCTCTTAACGTGTCACAAATGGGTTGACCTTTTCTTAAATGGAATTGATTTGTGATTTCTTGAATTTTTTTTAAAAGATATTGAAGTTATAAAAAAACATGTATTGTACCTATGTAAATTATAGGTGTTTTTATTGCTTACAAATAACCAATGTGTGAATCCCATAAATGTATTATTTCCCAAGAAAAATAATAAAATATCGAAATTTTAATTGATTTTTATAATATTATTTATGTACTTTAGAAAATTGATTAAAGATACTTCAATAACTCATAGAAAAAAGACAAAAAATAAACTATCCTTAAGAAAATATTGTTAGTATAAATTTCAAATTTAAACTGGATTATTTTAATAGTTGCATTTATAAAATGCTAAGATAAAATTTTAATCAATGTATAAGTGATATTTTTTAAAAACAATAATGTCATATAGGTATCTTTAAACTCTTGATAACCCAGAAGTAAAATATCTAAAAAATAGTTGTTGACTAGAATTTTTTAATTGAATTGAAATTTTGAATGGAAAAATAAAATATTTATTTGATTTAAATACTACCTTTTTTTATGCATTTGAAAATACTGATTATAATACCATACATTGTATAGGTATACTCATTTCTCGCATCACACTTAATACCAATATAACCTCATTAATACAATAAATTATTAAATTTTATTAGTGTTATATTTTATAAGAACATTTGAACTTATAAAAAATTTTAAATACATTTTTGAAACCTTATAAAACCTATGATAACTTGACAAATCAGTGAAGCATGGTTATATGTATAGTTAAATATTCTACACAAAAAAAATTCACTCATAAACACACACTTATGTGTCGTAGGTTGTAAATGACCAGTTGTATATTTTTAGTTGCATGATTCAAGAAGATCAAATTCAAAAGGTAGTTTTATCTCGCATGAGAAAAATGTTAATAATATTAGATAGATATATTAATTTATTAGATGTATTTTAACAGAAATAGTATAAGGTCAGAGAATTTTACGTATCAGAGAATTGTGTAAATTATTATGTACCTAAATATTATGAAATTGATTTATTATACATTGTGTATGTTTCATCAATGTTTATTATGCTATGTTTATATCTCTAATATCCAATATTTTTCAAAATGAGTTATTTTTAATTTAACACAGACCAAACTGTATTTTTACAAAAATATGTTTATTTATTATGAAGAACAAATTTATTATTATTATTTTAGGACTATCAATCATCTAGCTGTGTACAAAGCTGCTAAGAGATATGAGGCATATAAACGGAGTTTAGAGGCTGGTGCTAGTGATTCTACCTCTTAAGAATTAAGAAATTTGGAATTATATAAATATACTTGGAAATTTATTATTAAACTAATTATCATTTTATTATTTTTTTTTATGTTAAGGTATTAAATTGTACCTAATTTATATTTTTATTTTATTTGACTTAATGGTCAGTTTTAATGGACTTTAATTTTTAAAAACATTAAATTTTCATTTTCTGATGTATTATGTAACATTATGTTTATGTGATTTATCAGCATTATAGTATGTGTAAAACCCTTTCATTGTTTGTTTAAGAATTATATTTTCTAAACATGATAATTTTAATAGTTAAAATCGCCTTGTACCTATATATAAGTCTAGTATGTAATGTTTTTATTGTATTTTCTATTTACAAAAATGCGCATTATTTAATGTTTATTATTTTTAACCTTTTTAATTTAACAATTTACTTTATTTTCTAAATATAATATTGACAATAAGACATAATACCATTGTTGTAATATTTTCTTAATGCATATTTTTACTTGCGATATTTAAATTATAAATTGGTTTGTAAGAGTTTTTTTTGATGGTAAACAATAAAATTTTTATTTAGTATAAATCATGATCCAACCCACCGCATTATTTTAAATATAGAATATATAGGTCAGTTTTGTAATTCACCATTAACTGAAAATAGTAAATAAAAATATTTTGATGAGAAAAAAAGTGAGTTTCAATAAATTTTTTTTCACATTTTCATAATTTTCTTGTCCTAAAATAATTCTTATGTTATTGTCTATCGACATTTATATTTTCATAAAATTTGGATTAAAAGTAGGCAATTTCCAAATTTTTTTTGTTAAATGTTGGTAAATGTTCCCCATATTTTGAGAAAACTATTGAAAATTTTAAATAATTACCTTTTAAGAATACCATTAAAAGGCAAATTTGGATTTGAAAAGTTACTTGTCGAAAAATTTGGATGAGTATTTTTATACGAAAACGTGTCCACATAGATAGAAAATTGAATAAGAAAAAAGGAACAATAAATTATTTCTTCAATCATATGATTCTGATGTTAATAATATAAAGAAAAATAATAGTCATCATTTTCACACACTGATACCCACCAAGATTACATGACCCAAAGAGTGAAGAATACCCATTTTGCAAAGTATTTCCAGTATTCTTGTCTATACTTTACTTATGTTTTCTTTACTTCATTTTCCTTTCCTTGTCTTTCTTTTACTTTACTTTACTTTGCTATACTTCATTTTACTTTAATTTACTTTATTTTAGCTTACTTTACTTTACTTATCCAAAAAAAGACATATGTTCTTTCACCAGAATATTTCTCATATTATTGTCCATGTTTAAAGTTTGGATTAAAAAATATATTTCTTTACCAAAGTGTGTACACATAAAAAAAAAAATAATGATAACAGGATAAAGGAAAAAAAAAATAATCATCACTGTAAAATTATTAGCTTCTTCGTTTTGCTCAGTATCTAAAAGAAAGAGAAATTTCATTGTAAAAACACTAGTTACTTTGCTCTACAAAGAATTTAAAATATATTGTCAATCATAATAAGAAAATATTATAGGGCACACCTGGGAAATGTTGCAGCACACTTTTACGGCACATCATTGTGATAGAAAATCTCTGATATAGTTGGTACTTTTGGTAGCTCCTTTTTATGAATAGTCAATAGTTTCTCTAAACTTTAGAGAAAACTATCCATTACTTGACAAAAACACTCATAAAACTTTTTTTTTATTCAAACTTTATGAACATTTAAATATAGATAAATAATAATATGATTCATGATTTGGTGCAAGAACATTTCAAATTTGTGAAATTTGTTTTTCTATCACTTTTTTATTAGTAGTGGAATATAATACAGGCTGTTTAAAAAATAAATTTCTTTTGTAATAATAACAAACCATGAAATTCAAGTAAAACTTTTCTGAATAATCTGAAGCTTCACTCAGAATCGCTTAATTGAGCAAATTAAAAGTTAATTTAAAATTCATTACACCAACTAAGGGCATCCAATCCAAGGTGTGAAGAATATCTATGAGTGTGAAGTATGCCCTGTTCTTTTTTATTATGTAATTTTTTTTTAATATTCTTCTTGAGTTACCTATAGCTATTCTTAAATACCTTTTATATGTTCTTTAAAATATAAAACATTATCAGAATATGAATTAAAAGACATGAAAATCACAAATACACAAATTAGGTAAGTTAAAGATTAGTAGTTAGTCCAGTGGCGGAAATTTGGTATAATTACTGGGGGGGCTAAATTTTTTTGTGTCATTAATTGTATACCAAAGTTGCTCTCTCCGCTCGCAATAATTAATTTTCACTAAAATTTGTTATTACATTCAAGTATTTATTACTTTAGAATTTTTCTTAAAAAAAAAAAATTACAAATATACTATAGAAGTATTTCATTATTACTTTAATACAAATTAAACTTTTTTTTTTTTTCAAAATTTCCAACTTCAAAATAAAATTTATCTTTCATAAAAATGCCGATATGCGTATGTTAAAAAATCATAAACAATGTTTAATTCAATTTTTATGGCTACATAATTAATAAATATATTATAATATAATCATACTGAAAAATCCACGTTACTTAAAACTCAATCACTATATGTGAGTTTTCATGATCAACCCTAATAAATATTGTAAATTTGGTGAAATTCTATAAATTTCAATTTTAGCAATACATTTTTTTTTTTTTTTTTTTTTTTTATTACATTTTAAAGTTAAAGACTATTTATTTAATCGGCTGACATATCTAAAAATTTTATTTAATGGCAAAGCTACTATTCATGTTTACAAAAACCAATTGATAATTATTTTAGACATATTATCTATTTATAAAATTACTATTATAATATATATTAAAAGTGTTTGTGAAATATATCTAAAGAGGGAATAAATATATACAAAATTTGTATGAATAACCAAAATAATATAAGCAACATCTATTATTTTAACCAATATTGGTTTTTGTATTACACCAATTTCATTTTATTATGATTCAACAAGAGTTACACAGAGAAATAAAAATATCTTATATTTCTTATATTAAGTAATCAATATTGTCACAATGTATATAAAATTTTTTAAAAATATTTTGAATT
>JAIPRM010010009.1:0-14157 GCA_025469315.1 Stegophylla sp. TES_Ste_2020 | reverse complement strand
CATCTGGGTGTGATTCCGGTTCTATAGAGATACGATCGAAACTTTCGGTCAAGTATCTCTATACGAAAAAGTGTTCACAGAAAGAGAAAAAAATAAATAAACATCATTGTAAAATCATAAGCTTCTTCACTTCGTTCAGAATCTAAAAAAATAAACATCATTGTAAAAACACTAGCTTCTTCACTTCGTTCAGAATCTAATAAACATCATTGTAAAAACACTAGCTTCTTCACTTCGTTCAGAATCTAAAAGTTTGTGAATAATATACGAGTATGACCCGTATCTCCCGTCCGTTTTTGAGACCGGATTGCGGTCGAAATCGTCGTCGTCGTCGTCGTGTCGTGAATAAAATAAAACCACCATCGTTCACCGCCGCGTCCGAACGAGTTTGAAACGGTAATAATAACGATATTACAATGATTTTCCAGCGATTATGCCACCGACGCGGGGGCGGGAAAAAGTTGCGTTTCGCGCTGAATATTAATAACACGGCCGATAATCGCGCGCGCGTCGTTTTACGGATATAAATCGGTACCCGTCACGACGGACGTCTCGCAGCAGTGTTTTGGCGCGCGAAACGACGGTCGATTAGTTTTCATATTTTTCGCCACGTTTTTCACCCCCTCCCCTCCTCTGTAATCCACTGCGGCAACAGCAACAGCAGCCACCCCTCTCCGCGTATTATATATACATATATTCATAATGATTTCCGACTATATAAACAAAATATTCGTTACCGTTTTTCTTATCTCTCTCTCTTTCCGTTTTTTTCTTTTTTATGTTTACGTTTTTTTTTTTTTCGTTTGTTTTGTTTTTTTTTTTGTACGCTTTGCTGTCGAAATCCAATGAAAACGCAAACGAAACGACGTTAATTAAAATAATATACAGTACGAGTGACGGCGGTGGCGGAAAAACAATAGGTACGCTTAAAATATTCGTCGTGTATAACGGCGTTTCTGGCATATCGATTCTTCCGGCCCGTTAGATTTTAAATAGACTTTTCACTGGCCCTTTGATGTGTGTACGGATCGAAAACGCAAATCGCCAAACCGTCGTTCCCGGGGCTCATCATCCCCAGCCGGGAAATATCCCGCCTCCGCCGCCGTGTCGTAGTCGTGGCCGTAACACGTTTGGGCGCAAAACAATATTGTTACACCTGTGATTCGGGAGAACGATTGGGAACACAGGTTAAGGTACATGTTTTTTCATTATCCATACAACGTTTGGGTACATAATGCTTTCTAATCCACTGCCTAATTCGATTAAGTTTACAGTGATATACTTATCAACATCAAAATCTATAGAGAAAACATAATATTATTTGTGTTGAAAACAATATTATTATATTAGGTTAGTAGAGCAGTGTACTACAAACCTTGTGAGTTATCTTCTGTCCGTAAATTAGAGGTTTTGGTATTAACAGCGTCAGAAAAAGATTGTATATTTTTCGGAAGCACAGTCGTGTTAGTAACAGATACTTTAGAGAGTTCATTAGAAATTTGTTTGGATGAATAAGTAGTAGTAAAATTAGGATTTTTGGCTAATGCCAGTAATTTTTGACTTCTAGATGACATTTCTTAATGATTACTTAACTTATCTAGTACTACTATCATATTATAATATTATTCTAAAGAATAAAGTTAAGTAAAATACTTTAAAATAAACTTAAAAATTATTAACAAAAAACTTAACATTATTTTGATTTCAAGACATAATAATATTAGTACCTACATTATCAAATTATACGGAGATACGACTGACTTTTTCGACGGCTTATCATACATCAGAGATACGACGATTTCTAATTATTGATTTCACGGAGCCTCACGGAGGATACAATTATGATATCAAATATTTTATTGTTTTATCGGACGCAGTTTTTTTTTTCTCTATTTTATAATTAAATAATCCGAAAATTAAAAATAAAGGAGATACGACCTTTGCGAATTAGACCGATGATATGTGTACCCAAACGTTCTCTGATTTACCAGGTAAAATTATGAAATACCTTTTATTTTATGTGTCCAAACGTTGTGTCTATTTGTACCCAAACGTGTTGGCTTTTGGGTCAATGTGACCAAATGTTCAGCGCCCGTAGTCGTTCGTTCATTTTTTACACTTCAAACCATTTTTCACATATTATTATTATATTATATACAGGGTGGGGGGAAAAAAAACGTGGTAATCCATATGATATTAATAATCAGTGCATCAATTAAAAACTTCAATTTTTTTTCTTCATCATTTTCTAATCATTTTCATTAATCCGTGTCTTATAATAATAAATATTTTTGTAAATGATTTCACTTTAGTTGTTTTACTGATTTACAATAAAACTTCATGAATATAATTTTATGTTACATAGTTTCACGTTTTCATTTCAATAAAGTACATTTTTGCTTATGTTTTTAAAAATTATTCGTGTTTTTAGATTCTGAGCGGAGAAAAGAAGCTAGTGTTTTTACAATGATGTTTGTTATTTTTATCTTTCTGTGAACAATTTTTTATATAGGAATACTTATCCAAAAGTTTTGATCAGTAATTCTATAAATGCCAAATTACATCCAGATGGTACTATAAACAAGTCATTTTTCAAATTTCTCAAAAATGCGTAAAATCTAATGAAATATGGACAAAAAAAAGGTGCAATACGCTATATTATCGGAATTTTCATAAAATTAAAAATTGTAATTTCAGTAATAACTTCAAAAATAATGTAGCTACAAACTGCAGCATTCCACGCGAGGCGTAAAGAACACTCCAAGGTACGAAGTACACACTTTTTATTTTTAAAATCACGTTAGATTTTACGTGCCTTCTAACGCGAATTTTGAATTTTTGATAGCGCATTAGGGGAACGATTCGAATGAACGTTTCGTCGGATTTTAGTTTTGAATAAGAACAAACCTCTTCCCTGCTCATGTCACCAAGTAATATTTATTATATTCTCATATCACCTCATTTGCTTATTATTGTGACAATTTTTTTTTTTATATATATTGTTAATATATAATTTTTATAAAAATAAATAAAAAAATATTTCTTCTTTGTTAAGTTACCACGTGAAACGCGTCTGTGGCGAACCCTCAGCTTGCGAAATAAACCGTTGCCGGCGGTCCGGAAACCTAATGAAACGACCGTTTGACGAAGTAGTTTTCCCCGAACACTATGTAGTTAAAATAATATGCGGGTCTCGTCAAAGGTTCGGACTCTCAAAGATCGCGCGGTGTGTTTATTTCGACGCTGGCCGTGCACTTTTGATCGCGTCGATTATTCCAGTGGCTGTTGTATGTATAAGCAGGTGGAATTAACACAACGGGCCATGCGCATGGCCGTACGAATTTTATCAGAGGGCGGCAAGATAATTAATGAACACCAAAAAGTACAAAATAGGGTTCAGATTTAAAAATGTGTGCCCTTAAAAACTGAGAAATGTGCTCAGTTAACGATGTGCTGTGATGTGCAACAAAAACGTCGTTGTTATGCTTTTAAAAATTATGTTATATGAATTTAATTTAAAAATTAAGTTCTTTTTAAAATCAAACAATATGCAGTTAGAGTAGAAAAATGAATATCCATCATGTACGACGTTTGTTTTCTGAAACAAAACCGAATTGAAGACCTGGGCGGCAATTATGGTTATAATTTATATATAATATATTTGAAGACACGATCATAAATGTTAAATTAAAGTATTCACATCGTGTGTATTATTGCTTCTTTGTCGATATTGACCACAGTAGATAGTAAAATAACTATTTTGTTGACCTATGCAACGAATAGCCACGGGGAATGACAATAGATTCAATCAATTTCGATTTAGAAAATCACAAAAACAGGTGGCATAAGTATTAAAAATACATTGCAATCGATAAGTCCAATCACAAGTGACACCCCTGTTAATAAGTATATATGTTACGGGCAATGTGTACATTTCCCGGTCAATGTGAACCAAGAATATTATCAATGAAAACTATGAGATTTTTGAAACACGCTGTATAAACATATAGTGTAGATATGTAGATATTATGTCTATGTACCTAAAAATTTATAGTGTAGAAAATCAGACAGACTATGCAATTCCAAGTGTCATGCTTCTTAAATCTTGTGTAAATTAAATTTACTTAAGTACCTAATAATAAAATTATAGTTTATACTAAAATTTAAATAATAATATTGGTAATTTGATTTTTTTTTTAATCAAACTATTTGTAATATAATAAGATTTAGAAATTAAATTTATTAGATAATAAATTTAAAGATAATATAAATTCGATAGATAATATAATGATATTAGTTAATTTTTTTTTTTTTCATTCCATCAATATAATAATATAATAAATCCATAACTGAATTAAATTTATAAGAAAAATTATATAATGATATTACATATAATATTCTTGGTTCACATTGCCCGGTATTCCATATTTCCCGTAACATATATAAACATTGAGTGAACTCATTATGTTGCACCTGCCACCTGTGAGAGTATCCTACCCAAAGAGTGAAGAATAACCATAGTGGGAATCACGTCCTGCTATTTAATTTCAGATCAATTTGCAGCATACAAGGTATTTTTTTTTTTTTTTTACCTAATCAAATTTATTTCATAAATTACATTAGTGATATTTGATACATGTATTAGAGGTTATTGGTAATTCATAATAATAAACATAGGTACGTATATATTATGTTGATAATTAATTGTTGTATTTTCGGGAAAGCTACGCGGGAGAAAACGGATTTGGGGATTTATTATGAGGATTTTGTATTCCAAGAGTTCGGCTTTATTCGAGAAAATTAGCGGAAACCAATTTAACAAGTTTAACGTCAGTATTATCCGGTGAACTGACGGAAGATCGTGGGAAGTCTTGTTAAACGCTCGTTTACACGATTGTTTCGTAGTTAAGTTTTGAGCGTTTAAATGTCGAAGAAGAACACTACGTTCAACTTCTGTCGTGAAAATCCCCCAGAGTCAAATCAGTTTTCATAAGAAAGTTCGTAGTAATATTATGTTCTTGGGGGTTGAGCTATCGAATCGATAGTGTATTGGAAATCTGGATACTTCCGACGGGTGTATTCATTAGAAATTAATATACAAAATATACCGAAGTTGAAGTAAACCAAAAATAATTATTTGAAATTGAACGTGTTTGATGCGCGTTTGTGGAATATCCATAGGCCATATAATGACCGAAAAAAATGTCATATAAAGAACCGAAAACATATAAAATGCTCTGACAAAATGCAAAAAAAATTTGTATAACTAATTAAATATTAAAATTACTTTTTATTTAAAAATAATCAGTACACAAAGCTTTATAATGTTAGTGTACAAAAATATATATACATATATAGATGAATAAATGAAAATTATAATTTTTAATTAGTATATGAAAAAACAAAAAAAAAAATCAAATCAACATTTTAAAAGCTCAGAGTAAATCAAAAATATTTCTGACATTTTTATTCTCTGAGGTATCAGTTAGATAGTAAATTGAAATTAAATACTATTAAAAAATATCTGATACATTTCTTCTCCCCGTTGCATTGTTAATTTTATTTTTAAGATTTTTAAACACTCGACAGTGACGTAAGTTGTACAGATATAAATCTAAGTACCGTTTTCTGACATTATTAAATGTATATACTCGTAGGAAACGTAAAAACATCCGATAAAATTTAATCAACTTAATGTATATGAAAAAAATACCAAAATTTTTTAAAGGCAAAAAAACTGGAGTTTTGATGTACAAAATTAGCATGATATTTTTCTGAAAATAACGACTGATTGATATTTTATCGGTTTAGATTTCAGACAATAACTCAGCTGATGTTTATGAAAATAAAAATTTCAGAATCAATATATTATAAAGCAACAAAATTCAATATATTTTTCGAACAAATGGCGTTTCAAATTTAACGCTTAGTTGACGGTTAAATAACCAAAATCAAAAATATTAGACATCAATAAATATATATACATATATATATATATATATAACAGGTTGTGTTTTTAATAAAAACTTTCATGTCAAAGGTTAAAGTTTTAAATTAATTTTTACGCAGCACGTTTTGCCGGAGAACCGCGTATTCCGGATGAGATCAAATAACGATATTTTCTCTTCGGTCGGAAAAATGTATGCACACATTTCGGTTGAAAAAAACTTATCGACACCAGGGCTCGAATAAAAAAAAAAAAAAAAAAACATTTTTCGTCTTAACGTTATTGCGGTTTAAACTTTATTTTTTTTTTGCATACTTACTATAATTCACTATACCATACTACTATTAACTGCATATAATTATTAGAAATTAAAACTACAATTAAATTTTTACGTTTATCATTATAATATTATAAATTAAAACGCTGTTCATTTTTTGCGTTTAACGTTATTGTAGTTTTAAACATTATTAGTTTTTTATTACATCAATCCTATTTATATTGCAATATACGTAATAAAAGACTGTGTACTTCGCACCTCGGAGTTTTCTTCTCTCCTCGAGTTATTACGCAATAATACAATTAACATTTTGGCGAAAGAAAAATTTGAAAATGCGAAAAAAAATTTTTGGACATATTTCCAACACTTTTTATTTCTCATTAATTATTTTTTCCTATTTTTATTTATTAAATAGAAAATATTAAAGTAAATTAATGTATATACAAGAAAGCCGGACATGCTTCGCACCACGGGTATTCTTCACTCTTCGTGTCAGATACTCTTGGCGGGTGTGTTGAAAATTGTTCTTAATACGTATTAGGTAACTTCATTCGTTCAGAATCGTCTTATTGAAGGAATGATTAATCGTTTCTTAAAAAAAAATTCTACACACCCACCAAGATACGAGCCTGATACGAGTTGCGAAGAATATTCGTGGTGGGAATTCCTTTTTTTTTTTCCAAATTTAACACGTCCTCCGTATCCCACCACCGCCGGAAGAGTCCGGTTTCTTAGATACAACAATATATTTCACTTCTCCTCGCCGCCGTAAACGTTCCGCGCGAGCACCGTACGTTATATTATGCAAATGCGACGTTTCCCCGTAGACAATGGATGCCGCCGGGCTTTACGGCGATAGAAGTTCGTTTTATTAATTTCTCATTCCTTTACACCTCCGCTATAACTATAATAATAATAATAATAATAATAATAATATGACGTTCCTTTGAGTATTATTTCAAGTTCTCCGTTAGCGATTTGCTTAGTTACTATTCGATCGCGTCACGACGACTCGTTTGTATAAATTATCATTTATATTTATAATAATATATAATTTGAATTTTGGCCGTGAAAGTTTTGCGCGTTTCCGCGTTTGAAAACCGGCTTAAAACATTCGCGTGGCTCGCGCACCGCTGAAATCAATCGGGAAATTAATTTCACAATCCGATTACCGGTCGAAATCGATTTCCATCCGCACCGGATTTTCTTCGACTTAGGCCCGCGTCGTTTCTCATTCGAAACGCCGCAAACGACGCGTCTTTCCAAAAATTATTTTTGGTAGGTCGTGAGCGAAGCGAAGAAGCTAGTGTTTTTTTTTTTCTGTGTGCAACGTTTTGTATGAAAATACTTGGCCAAAAGTTTCGATCAGTAACTTTTTGAAATCGGATTTGCCTCTAGATGGTACTTTAGAGAGGTCATTTTTTGAATTTCTCAATTCTTCAATTTTTTTTTTTTTTTTTTTGGAAAAAAACTACCCAAAATTTGACAGAAACGACTCGGAAACCATCATTTTTTGATCCGAACTATATGAAAATTTAAACACAGATAGAAAATAATATGAGAAAGATTTTGGCTTGAGAAAATTTTGAAAATGCGTAAATTTAGTAACAGCAATTAAGTATTGTTCATCGAATATTATAATAAAACATTTTACAATTAGGACAATAAATTTTTTTTATTGCATTAATACTTCAATAAACATTGTGCATATTTTTATACCTATAATATCATAATCTTATTAAGTTTAATTTTAATATGTTAGGTCACGCATAAAGATATGATATAAAGATTTATACTGTAATGTGGCTACTGGCCTTGTTGACATTTCAAAAATCATTAGTTGACGTCCTTTATGAGTGTTTAAAGTTAGAATTTTTCTCTTTACTACAAATAACGATTTCTTTTTTTTTTAGTCATAACATTTTTTAATTTACATTGCACTCTACACATTCTTTTACCAAAACGTTTTCCTTAAAGATTAATTATAGAAAATCGAAAAATGTATAAATAAAATTGTTCGTAATAAATACCAAGTAAATTTTTCGATTATATATTATCTTAAATGTATAAAGATAAATTTAACGTATTATATCATACGTTATTATTAATAAATGACTATGTAATATGACGTGTAACGGCGGGTTTGTTAAGTATAAATTATCATTTTCAATCCCTTTCACCCTCATTACAAAATCCTCTCGCACGTCGAATTCTCGTTATTAAGGGCGAGTTGAATTTGGAAGAAAAAAAAAGTCCGTTAAGAATATTGTAGATATAATATTTTGTAGCTAACTCTATGTGGAAAATTCGGTGTTGTTTTGATATACCTACCATCGTTGTGTTGCCAAATCTAAAACACACTCGGTCCTCAAAATAAGTACGTGAAAAAATAAAACCATCTGTGGAAGAAATTCAAAACGCATTTTTTTAAAACAACTCCAATATTTTATTGTTATTAATAATTACCTATATTTCTGTTTTTCATAACTCGCATAATACGGATAGAAGCGTGTCGACATACGAGTGTATTTGCTGTGTTTTGTTAATAATAATCATTTCAAGTAAAACCATATTTAAAAGCCACAATACGACGTAATTCAAATCATAGACACGTCATATAATTTCGAAAATACATCTTTTTGGAAAAGTTCTATAAGAAATGCTGTCCAGACGAACAATTTTATCACTGATCGTAGCAGTGGTTTTCGTCAGAGTAATTATTAAATAATAATTAATAAATTGTATTGCTAAAGGATAAAAATTTTATTATTAAGTAATATTACTTATTAATTAATAATCAATATTATTATGTCTTCTTTATACGTTATTAGTCGCAGAAATATGGGTTTGTGGAATTTATAACTATTTTAAATATCGGTAAACTGGGTGAGACCAAAATCGTAGTGAATTGTACTATGTATTATGTTCCTTAATGTCCAATTTGATGTGAGAAACGTATAATAATAATAATTTACTTAATAATTAAATTTTGAATAAATTGATAACTATACATTTATTACATATTAATATCATATTTTTTTCATTTATTTATTTATTATATATTTTGTTTAATTGCAGAACTGCAATTGCGTTGGTATATTCAGTTCTTTATTCAATCCATCCAAGGTTTCATCATATGCAAGCACTGCATTTGGTAATATATGGATTCCATTTACGAATCGAAAGCCTAAAACAGCCGAAAGTGACGCCAAGTTCCAAGAGTTGTTCATGGCTCCTGGTAAAAAAGCGGTTGTGGTTACATTTAAGAACGACTTTGATAAAAAAACAAATTCGAATGGACTGAAATCCTTTGATGACAGTTTCCTTATAAGCGTGTTAAGAAATTACCCCGATGCTGAAGTCATAATAGTAGACGTGGACAAATGTCCAAAAACTGCATCCAAATATAGAGTACCGAAAACTAGTGAGAAAGTGCATTTTAATATTAGTTTAAGATTGAATTCTGAAGACGATTTTGTGGAGCGGAAATTGTTAGAGATGGTACAGGAATTGAAGTACCACTCAGATCCAAAACATAAGAATTGGGTCAGAAGACAGATAGATTTGATAATAGATTCAGTTTTAGAAGATAATCTGAATGACGGCAGATTGGACGAAAAGTTATCACACGATATACATGATATGGTGAGAACTTTAGTGCCACAAAACTCTCAACAAAAACGAGCGGAAAACGTGGAAAAGGGTCTATCGAGAAAACCAGATAGAAATGTTAAAGACGTGCAAATACACGATACGAAAACGGAGAAAATTTTGCTTGGACCCGTGTCTGGAGACGGAGGACAAGTTGAGTACCAGCAGAGTTCTAAATAATTTTTAAGTATTTTCATCGCTTTTCATCATTTAACTAGTTACTAAGTTAAGTTAATTATAACTCTTTTAACTTGACTTCCCAATTAGAATTTTGTATATACCAAGTCGTGAACTTCATTGATTTACTCTTTGATTAACAATAAAGTACTATTTCTAATTTCAATAATAAGGTTAATGTTGATTTCCTTTATAAAATATGAATTAGAAAATGTCATGAAAGTATTTTTTAATTTAATTATTAAGATCAATAAACTTCCAAGTTATTATGTATGTTAAAAATATTTTGGTTTTCTTATAAAAATATTATTGATTTCCGTAGTCAATTGGAATTATAATTAAATAAAATACCATAAGCCTAATTATGTGGCTACCTCTTGATTCTTTCGTTCAAAATCGTTTTATTAAAGATATGATTTGTCGTTTCTTTAAAATTCCACACATTCACCAAGAGTATCTAACCCGAGGAACGAAGTTTCGAAAAGTGACCTCACTTATTTACCACCTGTTACGTACATTTCAATGAAAGCATTATATAAATTGAAAAAAAACTTAACCACTTCAATTTTTACTAATTTCCAACTTATATTGTTCGTTAGGTATATGTTATCACAGTTAAATATGGAAATATGGAATAATATTATGTTAAGTATCGATTAGTTATATTCATTGGAATAATTATTTTATTTTTTTTTTTTTTAAGGAAGGAACTACTGAGTACACTATACAACTAGTAACGACTAAAAGTGACGAAGAAGTCCAAAACGCATTATCAAACGCAACAAGCGAATTGGTCGTCATGTTCTTTACCAAAAACTCTTTAGATTTGGATGACATTCGGATCAAAAAGTTTCTTCGGGGGTTATTAGCCACCAAATCAAACGGAAAGATAATACAAGTAAATGTAGATACCCAAAAATGCAATGAAACCATGTCTAATCGTAACGTTCAGAAAACTCCATCGATTTTATTTTTTAAATACGGCACAAGGCAGGATGCTGTGGTGACGAGTTATAACAAGAAAGCACTTACAGCCGAAACAATGAATTTATTTGCAGATACAGTAGTGGTGGTCAGGAGTGACGGTGAACTTACGGAAGCATTATTGAACGCGGCTCATGAATTGATCATCATGAACTTTACCGACAACTCTTTAAACGACAACGATTGCGATATAAAAATGTTTCTTTCTTCTGTGTCGAATCAAGTGCCGTACATAAAGATAATACAAGTCAATACAAATACCGGCAAGTGCCAGCAGTCCGTATATGATTATTGTATCGAGTCGCGACCTACGGTTCTGTTCGTGAAACGTGGAAAATTGCAGGTGGTTCGGATGACTAGTTATGACTACGAAGCGTTGGAAGCAGAGACCAAAAATCTACTAACAAGATCGAAAGTAGTCGACAGCGACGAAGAATTCGCCGAAGAATTGTCGAACCGACAAAATGAATTGATCGTCGTGTTCGTCACCGATAACTCTCTCGATCAAAACGACTGCGATATGAAAAAGTTCCTCAATGATATATCGTTAAGCGCACCGGCCATAAAAATAATACAAGTGAATGCGAATACCAAACGATGTGAGAATGCCATAAGAAAATACGCTATCGAATCGTATCCAATGCTAGTTTTTCTAAAACGAGGTAAAAAACAGGCTTCGGTGACTGGTTTTGAACGTAATGTGATCACCGAGGAATTACTCAATTTGTTATCATCAACGGAAATAGTCAACAGCGACGACGAACTCGAAGTGGCATTAGCGAACGCGGAAAACGAATTGATCATCCTGAACATAACCAATAATTCTTTGAACGACGAGGACTGTAATCTGAAAGAGTTTTTGAGTATGTTTTCAATAGTCGAGGCAAACATAAAGATAATACAAGTGAATGCAGATAACGACACTTTTAGAGTGACTTTACAAAGGAATAAAATCACAAAGTTTCCTACGGTTTTGTTCTTGAAACGCGGTAAAATGCAGAAGTCACGGGTGACTGGTTTTGACACCAACGCGATAAAAGCCGAAATAAATACATTAATGTCGAATGCATTATTGTTCGACAGTGACGAAGAAATTTTCAATTACAAGGACTGGTACATGAATAGCGAATTGAGTGTCGTCTTCTTCACCGACAACTCTTTCGAAAGGAGCGACTGTGAGATGAAACATTTTCTCAGTAGCCTATCAATCAGCGAGCAACGCGTAAAAGTAGTGCAAGTGAATACAAATACAAACAAATGTTCGGGTTCTATGTATGCGTATAATATCGAATCGCTTCCTACACTCCTTTTTTTGAAACGAGGTGATTTGCAGAATACTCGTGTGATCGGATTCGACCTGAATGCAATAAATGCCGAAATAAGTAATTTACTGTCACGATCAGTAGTAATAGCCGACAACAACTCTGAAATAGCTAATGCGTTAGGGAACAGCAAACATGAATATATCATCTTGTTCTTTACCGATAACTCTTTGGATAAATGCGACTGTGAGATGAAAAAGTTACTCGGTAGTCTACCGATCAGTGACGAAGTCTTTAAGATAGTACGAGTAAATACAAATACCGGCCAATGTTCAATGTTCTTAGATTCGTATGGTGTCTTCATCTTCCCCACACTTGTCTTCATGAAATACGGTAATGTTGTAGGGACTAAAGTGACTAGTTGCGAAGATAAAAAAATACAAACCGAAATATGTAAATTTTTTTCGCGATCAGTAGTGGTTGGAAGCGACAAAGAACTCATTAATGAATTATCGACAGCGGCAAACGAATTGACAATCATTAACATTACCGACAACTCTTTTGACAATGGCGATTTTAATGTGAAAATTTTTCTTTCTGCCCCATTGATTATAGCTGCGGGCATAAAGGTAATACAAGTGAATACAAATACCAACAGATGTAGAGAAACCATATCCAAGTATAAGGTCTCATCGTATCCATTGCTTATTTTCATGAAAAATGGTAAGATTGCTGCTCGGGTGGCTGGTTTTAACCGAAGAGCAATACAATCCGAAATAAATAATTTATCATTACGATCAGTTATAGTGGACAGTGATGGAGAACTTGATGGCGCATTATGGAACGCAAAAACTGAAGAGTTGGTCGTCGTGCTCATTACCGACAACTCTGTAAATAATACCGTCTGTGACGTCAAAGAGTATCTTTATACATTATCAACTCGTGTGGCAAACCTAAAGATAATACAAGTTAATGCATATACCGGGTTATGTAAACGAACCATATATGACAATAAAATCGCATTTTATCCGTCGCTCCTCATCTTTAACCGTGGTATAAAGCAGGGCGACACGTTTGCTGGTTTTAACGAGATAGCGTTAAATGCCGCTATAAATGCATCGAGTGGAATAGTTCACTCAACATCGGTCGGACTTCAGAATAATAGGAAGGAGGAATCATCCTATGGACAAAGCAAATTACACACAATTTTTAAATAGAAAAATTATAAAATAACCAAATTTTATTAAAAATTACCGATTCTTTACTAATAATTTGTATAGTTAAAAAAACCAAAATAACATAGTTATGATCATATTAGTTCCATTAACTGTTTAAAGAGGTATATAACCTATATAAAAAAAAAAAAAAATTAGTTGTACTAAAAATAAAATTAAACTATTTTTAACTAACCATGATTGTTGAATTTACTATATTATACACCAATTTAATATATTATTGTTTTAAATGAAATTCTCGGTGTATTTTCAATAAGTATTTCACCTACCTATAAATGCAAATCGTTACCAGGGAATTATAATTAAGTGCTCTACATCAGTGAACAGTCACGTACAATATTCATTTCAAAAGAAATATATAATATGTTTATATTGATTTTGTACGGAAAATTTTCGCTCTTCGGGTCAGACACTCTTAGTGGGTGCGTTGAAAATGACGACTATTTTTATCCTTTGTATTATTTACTTCTTTCGTTCAGAATCGTAATATTGAAGAAATGAATTATTGTCGTTTCTGACCCGAGGAGCGAAGAATACCCGTGGTGCGAAGTACGCCCACGTATTCTTGTTTATACTTTACTTATATTTGCTTAACTTAACTTTACTTAAACTATCGGTAGTGGT
>JAIPRM010010008.1:0-14158 GCA_025469315.1 Stegophylla sp. TES_Ste_2020 | reverse complement strand
TTTTCTTATATTATTAATTTCCTTTGTTCAGAATCGTTTTACTGAAAAAATGATTTATCGTTTCTTTAAAATTTAATACGCCCGTCAAGAGAATACCACCCGTCGTGCGAAGTATGTCCGGCTTTTTTTATTTTTATATTTTTCTGTTAACACGTCTTTTTCGTATGGAAAATACTTGTCCGAAAGTCTCGATCAGCAACTTTTTGATACCGAATTTGCCTCTAGATTTGTACTTGAAACCGATCACTTTTCGAATTTCTCAATTTCTCGTTATTTATTTTTTTTTTTTTAAGGGGTTTTTTTTTTTTTTTTTTGAGGGAACTACTCAAATTTTGTCAAAAAAGACTCGGAAAACATCATTTTTTGATTTAAATTTTATGAAAATTTAAACATAGATAGACAATTATATGAGAAATATTTTGACGCAAAAAATTTTGGAAATATTTTTCTAACACTTTTTTTCTCATTAATTTTTTCACCTTTTCTTTATTTATTAGATAAAAAAAAGTAAAATAAAGGAAAGGAAATACAATAAAGTAAAGTCAAGTATAGCAAAGTAAAGTAAAGTAAAGAAAAGACAAGAAAGTAAAGTAAAGCAATGATAAGTAATGTAAAGTATAGACATAAAAGCTGGACATACTTCGCACCACGTGTATTCTTCACTCTCCGAGTCAGATATTCTCGGTGGGTGTGTTGAAAATTACGACTATTATTGTTCTTTATTTCATTGACTTCCTTCGTTCAGAATCGTATAATTAAAGAAATGATTTATCGTTTCTTTAAAATTCTACACACCCATCCACCATGAATGTCTAACTCGAAGAGCGAAGAATACCCGCGGTGCGAAATATTTTCTTGTGACTTTCTTGTCCATACTTTACACTTTATTTATCATCATCGCCTTCTTTCACTTTACTTTTGTTTTTTATTCCTAGAGTGTTCGCGAAAACCCATCAATCACAGCTTTTTAACTATGACACAAAAGTAAGTACGGTGCTCATAAGCGCTACGTAGGGAGGGAGGGAGAAGTGCTAGAGGGTGACTTTAACACCACCTAAAATCTAAACCATAACGGCTATTCGATTTTAACGCTGTATCTTTTGTCATTCTTGTTTGGAGTCTGTTATTTTAGCGTGTATGAATTCGAATCCGATTTGCACATCGATGTTTGATAATGATAACAATAATAATAGTAATTACTAATTACCATAATCTTTGATTAAAAATAAAACGTTTTTCGGGAGCCAACGGTCACAACGGTCGATTTCAGATTTAACCCAAAACCAATATTCAACGGTCGCCGTCGCCCAATTTCGATTCATTGGGAATTCGAAATTATTTTTTATCGTTTTCACCGCCGCGCCGCACGTAAACGATGCATAATATTATAATATACGGAGTGTAATACGTGCGCGTATACGATTGCCGTCGCGCACCTGCGAACCACCTGCGATTCGTCTTGTGTGAAGATATAAAAAAGGATTGATTTCAATTTGTCTAATAAAATGTGCGTGTCGTTCCTCGTTCGGGGTGAATTGGGGCGCAGTGTGGTAAAAAGAGACGAAAACCGTCACTGCGAGTAGACTTATTGTCTAAATTTACGATATTTGTCACGCATTTTGTCGGGGGGGGTAATCATCGAGGGATTTCATCTGTTTTCGCGTCAACAAACCCTATTCTTTTCCCCGACGACGACGACGGTCGTTCCATAAATAATATTGTAATCCAAAATATGACAAAACGACGTGTAATGACTAAAAACCGTTATTTAGGAGCAGCAAAAAAACTCGACATCAGTAATTTACAACGCTACCAGACACGCGTCTTGTTCAATTCTAACCTCTTCTACTCGTGGCTACTCTCCGTGAAAATATTTAAATATTTACTGAATTTGTTATTAATTATTATTGTACACGCCTAGGAGGTCAACGCGTTTTAAACGCAATCTTAACACAAACAAAATTTTGAAAATTTTTTTCGTTTATTGAACACGATTTAAATTGAAAATCATAAAGTTTGTTATTGCGAAAAAAATTGAATTTCAGCTCGGACAGTTTTATATTCTACTATTAACTAAGAACAAGGAAAACAATTTTTATAAATAAATAAATAAATAAATAAAAATTGATCACATATTAAACATTTTCTTACTCCAAAAATATTCTTCATATTATTTTCTGTTGATATTTAAATATTCGTAGAATTTGAATTGAAAAAATATAAAGTTAATAAAAATATAAATAAAGTTAAATAAAATATAAGTTTTAAATGCGTTTTTATCAAATTTTAGGTAGTTTTTCTCAAATTTTGAGGTAAAACTGTAGTGAATTTCAAAAAATTACCTCACAAAAGTACCATTTGGAGGTGAATTCTAGTTCAAAAGAAAAAAAGTCGCTGGTTAAAATTTTTGAAAAAAAGTATTTCTATACGAAAAAAAAAAAAAATGTTAACAGAAAAAAAAACACTAGCTTCTGGTCAGATCAGGTTAAAGTCTAACAGATACAGAGTAACTCAAAACTTCTATTATCCGTCCACTTATTATGTTGTACACGTGTCACTCATTGTCATAACGTTATCACTAGTATTGTTTTATAGAGTAAATATCAATAGTAATATTATTATTATTATTGTTAATAATTTACAATTTTCTCGTACAACACGAGCACGCTGCAGGTCGATAATAATAATTCTCATTGTTAAACCGAAATACTAATTATGTATTTGGAACGCGAACAGTAATGTTCGAAATAGCGTTTAAACAATACTCTGCAACCCGTTATAGGACTCGGTATCGATCGACGGGTTTTATTAGTTCATAGGCATTACGTTATTTTGTTGCTATGAACTATTCACTGTTGAAAACATAAATTAATTAGTTTCGCTCGTATTTAATCTGTGTTGAAAATACCAATCGCGTAATAACATTATATAATAATATATTCGCATGTACTGTTATCGACCGAATAACAAAGTTACCGGAGTGTATAATATGAAGTCCCCCACAAATAACCTAAAATATAAAGCATATTATTATGATAAACAATCACCGTTTGATCGAGTTTTTATGATTTTCAACATTGCTATTCAGTAATTAAGCAAAGAGAGTTTTCAATAATATATAATTAATTTATATAATATGCACAACGACCTAATGCTACTCATCTTTTATTTTTGTTTATTTCCAAGCTTATTTCATTTAACCCCGTCCCCCCCCCCACACTTGTATTAACATTTTAATTGCAGAACATCATTTGTGATACAAAATCTAAATAAAAATTAAAATTATATTTTTCACATTTTCAAAATTTTCTCGCGCCAAAATCTTTTTTATAGTATTTTCTATCCATGTTTAAATTTTCATAAAATTCGGATCAAAAAATGATGGTTTCCGAGTCGTTTTTGTCAAATTTTGGGTAGTTTTTTCCAAAAAACAAAATTGAAGAATTCAAAAATTCAAAAATTCAAAAAATGACCTCTCTAAAGTACAATCTAGAGGCGAATCGGGTTTCAAAAAATTATTTATCGAAACTTTTGGACAAGTATTTCTATACGAAAAGTTGGACACAGAAAAATATAAATAAATAAACATCATTGTAAAAACACTAGCTTCTTCACTTTGTTCAGAATTTAAAAATGTTTTAATTTCTTTTTTTCTTTAAAAATCCGAGACGAGATGAAAACAATAAATTTTCTCAATTCTTTAGATACGATTAAAGATAGCTAATTATTTATCTAGACTATAATTTATTTTCAAATAATACTCAACAGTGGTTCTGTCGAACGAAATGGATTTCGCCGAGACGCGAGAGAACGTATTATAAAAGCGTCTGATCTCTCGTGACTATATTATTTAAATGACTCGGTGTGTAAAAAAAAAAAATACGTTTACCGAACGTCATCGTCTCTAAACGAAACGAAAAAAAAAAAAAAAAACAATACCCCTCGATACACGGGATAATTTCGACGCACAGGCGTCGTCACTATTAATGAAAATCTCCAATTTTTGATTTCAACATTCAGTATTAGATAATATACAAATATATATTTATATATACATTGTAATACATAAAATAATGACGTTGCTTAATAAATCTCTTTGTACACTATTCACCGTACGCACATATTATACATGTAGTATATTGGGCGAACATACTCTGTGAAAATGAAATATGATCGTATTCGACACCACTGTTGTTGATTGATATTATTGATACCGTGACATGAATAAAAAATGAAAAAACCAAAAACCAAAAAACCTGTTTCAAATGAAGCCTTTTCGCGGATATTAAATAAAATACATAAATACACAATATAAAAGTGTTTTTTTTTTACAAAAAATCGTATCGAGACAATAAAAAATTAACACATACAGTGTGTTGTCGTACGAGCGCGTTTTTATTTTGTGTTGACAGACACGCACGTTCGACACGAGACAAAACATATCGAGTACGAAAAATCACTTTTTCATTTTTTTTTTTTTTTTGTACAACGTGTCAATACGGTATTATGTCATTTATAATAATAATAATACACGAGACCTATGATACTAATTTTTGGTTTTTTTTTTTTTCTGTTTACGCGTTTGTGTACACACGAAAAACATCTTTGCAACACGTTCGCGTGCAAATAAACACGACATTCGGTGGGTGCAAAATATTTATTTATTTAATAACAATAACGCCCCGAAGAGCACAAACAGTACAGAACATATTATTTTGTAAATTTTATATAACATTAAGTACAATATTATATAATAAAAGATAATTAAAAAATAGTAAATATAGTAAATTAACAATATTACGAAAATAATCTAATAGAAAATAATTCTGAAATATACTATAATAATAGGGAAAATTTCATATTTACATTTATTTGAAATTACATTTTTTTTATGGCATACAATAATGATATAAACTGTCAAAGTTAAAATCAAAAATATAAATAATCGTAATTTTATCTCTGAAAAGGTAATACGTTTGAGTGCACAATAGGTTTGAAAAAAATAATAATTTTTGGTACAAAATAAAATACAACGTTTGAGTACACCAAATACGCCTATTATTAGTGACGCGTTAACACTCTCGGATAATATTTTGATTGCGATTGCGATTGCGAGTATGACGTCCTTAAAGGCCTATTAACTGTGTCAGGCGCTGGTGCCTATAATAGTGATGGAAGTTTTGAATATAAATTAATTTTTACGAATTTTTGTTATTATTGATTGGGCCATACGGACGGACGGATTCTTTTTGTTAATATTTGTGAAGTAGTTGTTTGACCGAGTTGACGTATGTGGTTATAAGGTGAGTGACTGTTTTTGAAAAATAAAATTTGAGATTTGGTTTTTGTGAAGTTGAGAAGAGTTGGGAGGCGAGCTGAGTTTAGGATTGTTTGGTTGGAGACGATTCTTGGGGAATTAGTTAATGTGCGTAGAATTTGATGTTGGATGGTTTTTTTTTTTTTTTGTTGGATAATATTTGCAGAGTATTTTATTTTATAAATAAAGAATTTGTTTAACGTTACTACGGTAACATAATTATCAATAAATGTTTTGTTTTTTTTAATTGTATTTATTTTTAACGTTGACTTCTACCGCTCAGAATCGTTTTATTTGAAAAACTTATTGTTATAGTTTCTTTAAAATTCAATACACACCCACTAAGGAGAAATCTCCTCACCAGAGGAGTGATGAATACCCACGGTGCGAATTATGTATGTTTTTTTTGTTCACTTACCTAAAATGTGTAAAAAAATCTTATATATTTATTTATTTAGTTATTATTATTTTTTTTTTAAGGGGGGAGGGGGGCACACATGAATAGTTTCAGAATCCTCGATTGCAAAATTTTGACAATTTACCTAAAAAAAGGTTCGCCCCCCCCCTGTTATAGCGCACACGGCGGCGGTCCTACGCGAGAAATAAATAATTATATTTTAATAATTTAATCTCTGGCCAGAGGTTACCGGTGATAAAATAATGATCATCGCTGTAGTCGTTTTCGTACGCGTCGTTATCGACGTTCTTCATATTCCCTCGGTATACCGTAATAATATTACTATAATTATTATTATGCGTTTCGACAAAAACTCGAAGCCTTTAATCGCGATTCGCTAATTCCTCGCATTAAGTTTCGCGTTGAATATTATTATTATTATTATTATTATTAATTCGCATTTAACGCGAAAAGAAAACATTTCGAACCGACGACGACGACGACGCGCGACAGAACCGCATTGTGTTTGTGTTTTGCAAAATTCGTTTTCAAATTTATATATCGCTTTTTGAACTTTGACACTATTGTCGCGCACACTCGTATAATGTGTGTTAATAATATTCGTATTTTATAATATTGTATTTCGGGGCGCGTTTTTAATACTATTATAAAGTTCGCAATACAAACACGAGCGCGTTTCACGATTTCGGTGAAGAGCCCCCGAGCCCCCCCCCCATCTATTCGTCTAAGTATAATCTTGCGCGGCCAATGGCGATAATCGCGTGCAAAATAAAATAACTGAAGGAAACTCGTTTTCGACGTTTAAAACGCGTTTTTTTTTTGTCTTCTAAAATAAGTGTATATAGTTTTTTTTTTTTTTGTTTTTTTTTAACTGTTTAAAACAGTTTTTTTCAGCTCTTTTTTAGGGGCAGAGAAACACATAAACGATATACACAAATAATGAAGCAGAATCATTCGTCGTTGTTTTAATTCTGCTACCTGTTTTTATTGATTTTATTTATAATCTTATTATATTGTCTGTCTATATTTAAATTTTCATAAAGTTTGGATGGAAAGAAAAAAAAGTTTAAAATGAATTTTGTCAGATTATGGAAAGTTTTACCAGAAATTTCGAAAAACAATTGAGAATTTCAAAAAAATTACTCCTTTAATGTATCATCTAGAGTAGTGGTTCTCAAACTGTGCTAGAAACCGATAAAAATCATTACGTTAAGTCAATGAAACTAAAAATTGTGTTTTTTTTTTCCACTGAGTTTTAAATTTTGGAACAACACTTAACTAAAGTACACGAAACACCGGTTAAGAACCACTGCAATTAATAGACGTACATTCGAATAGGAAGTAACACACGAAATTCGGTGCTATAAATAAATGTATGTTCGCAATGTTCGACGAAAATTTATATTTATTAGATGAACGAGAGAAGTGTATATTTGAAAACGGATTCAATAGTTTATATTCAATTTTTTTTTCATAATTATGGTTATTGAAATAAAAAAATTACAGAATTGCCACTATTTAGTTTTAAATAACACTTACAGGATGTTTAACTTAAATATGAATTATTAGAACCGAAACCAGGCCCGTAGCTAGATCGAATTTTCGGGGGGGGGGGACAAACCAATTTTCGGGGGGACATTATATTATATAAAAACAATATTTATGCAATTTTTAATTTATTTACACTGATATCTTCTCATTAAATGAACACAACTTTAAGTCCCAGTATCCATGAATAACATAGAATATTTTGGAAATTTACTAAGGAATTTATAATAATACATTTATTTTAAAAGTACGAAACGAATAATACTAAGTATTGAAAATAAAACTTAAATTAGAATTTATTTAGATAGTTAAATGATGAACATATAAGGGATCGCGGTCTCAAAAAAACACTGAGAACCACCTAAATTGCCTTTCTAATATTTTTAATATTCTTAGAGGGGGCAATAATGGGGTTTAGGAAGGGCATACGCTCCCTCTGTGCCCCCCCCCCGTAGCTACGGGCCTGACCGAAACTCTAAAAAAAAAAAATAAATAAATAATAATGACAACGCGATAAAACGACGAATTCGCGTTTTGTCGCCGTGTCGTGTTACAAAAATGTTATGTGAAAGATATTATTGAACACTGTACGTATAATAAAGTCTGACGGTTTTCGACTGAACGCGTTTTTGTCGGGCGCAGCAGTGAAATCATCAAGTCGGCCGTACGACAAACAAAACTGGGACGGAACGTCGTCGTCACGGAACTAACGAATTTTCGACCGGATACTTTAATGGAATATAAAGTTTAATCAAACGCTCGAGCCGTTTCACTGAAAACTTTTTCGTCGTCTTTTTCGTATTAAAATATCTAACAAACGTGTACGAGGCGAAAAACGAAACGACCCGTTTATTACCCGTTTCGTGATGTCGCGTTGCTAAAACAAAACTCGCGTATCATTCAATTTCGAATAAATTGCTCGTGTTTCGTGGTTCGGGAAAAACGTCCAATGTCGGTTCTAATTTCGTATATTTCGAAAAAAGCCGGACATACTTCGCACGACCGGTGGGACTCTCTTGACGGGTGTATTGAACTTTAAAGAAACGATAAATCATTACTTCAATAAAACGAGATTCTGAACGAGGGAAGTGAATAATATAAAAAATAAATGAGGAAAAAAAAATGTCTAAAATTTTTTTTTTCACATTTTCAAAATTTTCTTGCGCCAAAATCTTTCTTATATGATTTTCTATCTATGTTCAAATTTTCATATTGTTCGGATCAAAAAATGATGGTTTCTGAGTCGTTTTTGTCAAATTTTGGGTAGTTTTTTCCCCCAAAAAAATTGAAGAATTGAGAAATTCAAACTAAACTACTCTCTAAAGTACAATTTAGAGGCAAATACGGTTTCAAAAAGTTACTAATCGAAACTTTTGGACAAGTATTTTCATACGAAGAGTTGTACACAGAAAAAAAAATAAAAAAAATAAATAAACATCATTGTAAAAACCCTAGCTTCATCACTTCGATCAGAATCTAAAAATGGAAACATAAAACGTATTTTATTAGTTACGTTTTGTAATTATTAGCATTAGAGAGTGTGCATCACGACCACTTAGGTGTAACAGAGGAGGGGGTGAGAGAAAGAATTTAAACGACAAAAAATAAACCGGTGCTATATACTACTGGTGCCTAAACGTCTTAAAAATGTAATTCAAACGAAAATTTTCTATTCCAGTCTTTTTACTCGGTGTCTTCTGTGTTTAAATTATTTTTAATAATAATTTATATTGATTATAAGTAAATTGTATTGTTATTTATATATATAATATATAATATTTTAATAGACTTTTTTTTTTTTTTTTTTGTCGACTTCACTCACATATAATATTATGCGTCTAATTGATCTAAAAAAAAATTCTCGAAAATCGTGAGTCAACATTTTTCTCTATAACCGTTTAAAATTAGCATATTTGACGAAATTCATTTAAGTTCATTTAAGATAAAATCTTAAAAAATGCACTAAAAAAAGTGTTAAAAATGTACATATTCATTACTTTATGACAGTTACAACATGATACTATAAAAGTAATACTATGACCAAACGTATTTAATTTTATTTATTAAATTAAAAATAATAAAATATCTAATATAATATATAAATAATAAATAATATTTAGGCATGCTTCACAAAATTTAAAAAAATAAATAAATATGTTGGTGCAGGCCCGGTATACTAATATTTATTACAATAACAACGCTCGTATCTGTTAAATTGTTTTAAATAAAATAACTGTGTTAAATACACGTATTCACGCTTTACAAAAAAAAAAAAAAAAAAAAAAAGGCATTTTTAGCAGTGTCTGGTGCCTGTGTACTTTTAAGCGATAAAAAAATTTGAGAAAAATACTCTCAAAATTTGGAAAAAAACGAAAAATTCTCTAAAAATGCAATTGAAGTCAATAATTCGTCGAAAAATGCAAAATAAAAACCACAATAAAATATCAATCAACATAGCTAGAAATACATTTTCCGCTTACGGATCTATGTTTTGGAACAACAGAAAAAAAATGACATTTTATCAAAATCCTAGACCTAATTTTTATCACATACTTAAGTATCATAAAATTTCTGTAAAACGTGCGGAGACTTTTTCAAAAATATTAAAGGCTGTGCGTGTGTTTTCATTTTTTGTCATAAGCCTTTGTTTCTTTGCTTTGCAGAGGTAAATGAGGATCCCCTACCAAAATGTGTTTTAGTCCCGGATCCATCTTTTCGTTAATTCCACTATACTCTGCACGCATCTGAGTAACAATCTTGACAGTGTTTTAATTTATTGCGTACCTCACCTTGACCGTAGTATATTTTAGTTGAGAATTCAATAAAAAATTCAACAAACAAATTCATACACTAACAATTCATATTCTAACTACGCGCATGAAACGCAATTGTGTCTCGGTGTTCTTTAAAGCGGGAAAACACGGCGAACAAAGTTCAATAATTTATCTGTCACAATGACCAAAAAAACCGTTTACGTTCTATGATAAGTATAAATTTATACGATTTTCTGAAATTTTAGAAGCTACACCCATAAAACCCTCTTGTGAACGTGTTTCGCCATCACTTTCTTCGCTTAAAACTATGTTTTGTAACAGTCCTCGGACATACCGATTTTACTGAAAAAACGAAACGTGAAAATACTAATTTAGATTCAGAGCAGAGGAAAGAATGTACTGGTTTTACCCCTCAAAATGTTCCCCCCCCCGTAGCTACGTCACTGCACCCACTACTAGTTCAGCTTAAAAGGAAAAAGGGGGCTAGGCAAAATTAGTAAAATTAATATATTTTGTTCTGAAATGTCAATTTCTATATCAAGAAGAAAAAATAATAAACAAAAATAAATGTAATCTCTTCGTGTATTTCTCTGTGACAAATTAAGTGATTAAAAATTTGTCATGCAGTCAATGAAAAGTTGCGTGTATTATATTATAGTTTTTGCGCGAAACAATAACGAATTTTAATGAAATAAATGTCGTCCGATTGGGGAGAAAATATTTTAAAAATAATTATTGTAAAAAATGAATTTACTAATAACAGTTAAAATTAAGAATAATTAGTGTCAGAGAGAAATTAAATAGAAAAAAAAAAAAAGAAAGAATACTGTTAAAAGCCGAAATATTAATGTATTCAGTGCCGGATCTAGGGGATGGCAAGTGGGTATCATTGCCTCGGGCGCTCTTAAATTTACGAAAAATCAAAAAAGCTTAGTTTGGGTATATTAAAAATGTTCAAATGTTTCAATTTTTTTTTTTTTTTTTTCATTTAAAATGTTTAAATTTGGAAATTTATATACCTAACTATTTTTGTTTGACGTAGATAATAACTTAAAGTTTATAAAAATTATTAATATGTATTATAGAAAAAAAATTTCGTGTTAAAACACCCGCTCTTCTCTCCAAGGGCGGGCCCTTCAGCTCCACATATGGAGTGTGCACAGTTAAGGGCGCTGCGCTTTTACTTGCCCCGGGCGTCAAATGTCCTAGATCCGGCACTGAATACGTTCCTATATTCGTTTTCATATCACGCCATCAGTAAACACAAATCGTTTTATTTCGTCCAATTCGATTTACCCTCCCCCCACCCCCGCCGAATAAAAACGAATCCAGGTGTTGAAATCAAAATTTTGAACTGTCCGAAATGGGACGGGAGAATAATTGTGGTGGAGAAAGGTCAATTTCTGCCGCTTCCGCCGTCATCGAGATTTAAACTTTCGGCGAACTCGTGACAAAAAAAAAAATAATAATAATAATAATAATAAATTATTATTACGGATTCGCGGGAAATACGCTACGGATATTGTTATTGGATATTATATATATATATGATAAAAAGGTATCATCGGCCACGCGACCCTTCGGGAAATCTTCTCGGGCACATAGACCTCCGCGGACGTGTTTGACTTGAACTTTTTAAGCCCTTTGGCGAGCGAAAAACCGCCATCGCGAGCCTACGACTTTTTTTGTGCGGACCAATAAAAAATGCGATGCAATATAATAGTTCGGGTTTTGCTCGTGAAAACCCGCGCGTTCAAAATAATAATATAATACAACACGTATTTTAGATTCTGAACGAAGTGAAGAAGCTAATAGTTTTACAATGATGTTTATTTATTTTTATTTTTTTTTTATTCTTTGTACAACTTTTCGTATGGAAATACTTGTCCAAAAGATTGGATCAGTAACTTTTTGAAACCGGATTTGCCTCTAGATGGTACAATTTTTTTTTTTTTTGGGGGGGGGAGGGAACTACCCAAATTTTTATAAAAACCATCAATTTTTGATCCGAACTATATGAAAATTTAAACATAGATAGAAAATAATATAAGAAAGATTTTGGTGTAAGAAAATTTTGAATATGTGAAAAAAATTTTTGGAAATTTTTCTAACATTTTTTTCGTCTCATTTATTTTTTATATTATTAACTTCCTTTGTTCAGAATCGTTTTATTGAAGAAATGATTTATCGTTTCTTTAAAATTCAATACACCCGTCAAGAGAATACCACCCGTCGTGCGAAGAACATCCATCGTGCAAAGTATGTCCGGCTTTTGTTTATACGATTTCCAATCGACATTTCGCTCAATAGCATTTTTGGATTGCATCGCGCAAAGTGTGTAAAGTCATTGTACTACGACGTATATCGGAAGTTTTTCTCTGTCGATCAAAATTTTCAACTGAAATAAAATAATGTAAATTAAAGTGAATCTAAATTTAAAATTGTCGTTGAAGGAATGTAGAAAGGAGAGGAAAAAAATAATTTTTTTCGAGGTAAATCGATAGCTATAAAAGATAATGGAATTGATAATTTCTGCAGTCAATTTATTTCACAAAAGAATCGGGTTTTAACCCCGAACACCTTTTTAAAAAACGGGACGAAATCGTGGCATATCCTGGCGAATAAAATAATCCTTTTTTTTTTTTTTTTTGAAATATTATGTATATTTTATACACAGTACGGTTCTTATCGCGAGTATAAGACGTATGAAAGTGTACACCGGACCCTTACCCGTCATTCTGAAAAAATACATATATATTTCGAGTAAAGAAGATTTAACCGGACCACAGGACACCGTGTGACAACCCCTGTTTTTGACCGACCCCCCCCCCGAAGGTCACGCGTGCGTTCGCTTGATAACAATAATAATATATCAACGCTATTCCCACATAAACGCGTATTATAATATATTATTATTATGATAATAACAATAACGTGGGGAGACTTTTCTCTGCATGTAAATGACGAACGACTACCGACCCGTCGGGGGGGGGGCGGGAGACACGTCTCGAAAAAATTAACTTTTTGTCACCGCAGAGCTACAGTGCACAGCCGGACAGACAGCTGCAGGAGTACGTTAAAATAATAATAATATATTACAGTTTGACCGCAGTGTGACCACGTCCGGTGTCCGTTTTTTCGGTGGTCCCAAAGCATTCGGCGAGACTTTATGAATTCGCATATTATTATCGTTCGCATAACACAGCGGCTAAGAGAAATCTGATTTGACGCTTATTTTACAATATATTTTTTATGAATTTTAACTACTGTATTTTTGTGCACACTTCTGATTTCTATCCGATAAAATGCATTTTTTTTTTTTCAATTCAATCATTTTCACTAAATATTTGATAATTTTAAAAATATAAATCATTATTAAGATGAAGCTACACCCCCCACATGTGTCATCTCAATTTTTAGAGAAACTTTTTACATGCTTTACAAATTCATGTTGTCGAATATGCGACGCTAAATTTTATTTATCTTCTACGAATAACATTATAAAAATGTTAACTCGGAGAAAAGACAGTTAGATTTTGCTTCATGAAACTTCTATTCAAAGAATTTTTATTATTAAGTATTTTCGTTAACATTGATTATACTTTTATAATTAAATAATTATAGTAGAAATTTATTGGTGGACACTCCCCTTGAAAAAATCCTAGTCGCGCCACTGATTATTCCCGTCGAGAAAATAAGTATCCAGCATACACGGTTAATATTTTGAATTATAATTAAAAACCGATAGATCGTTTCTTCGTTAAAACTATTCTGAGAAAAGCATTTGTAAAAAAGTCTACTTTCAAAATATGTAAAGTATCTACTAAAAAAACACGCTTATAAAAATGAATACTTATGCTAATGAAATTAAATTTTTGATTTTAATAATTTACGCATAATCCTTATTCTTTTCTAACCAAGTAAATGTTACAATTACATAAATGAAGTATAATGATCATAATTTTAGATTAATATACATAATTCCATAAAACATTTTTTGATTCTGAACAAAGTGAAGAAGCTAGTGTTTTTACAATGATGTTTATTATTTTTTTTTTTCTTTTTTTTTTTTTTCTGTTAACACTTTTTCGTATAGAAATA
>JAIPRM010010007.1:0-14158 GCA_025469315.1 Stegophylla sp. TES_Ste_2020 | reverse complement strand
CATGTTTATTTGATCAACTTAATCCCCCCAAAGGACCTTATACGATTTTCAAAATATATGGGGGCTTAGTCCCAAAGTCCGCCTAATTGCGTCTATGCACCGTCGCCGTCACCGTTGTGGGGACGGGGCACGTTCATACCAGGTCGTCGGTCTTGCGGAGCTGCGCTTGTATGGCGGCAAACGTCTTGCCCTTGGTCTCGGGCAGCCACAGGCAGCAGCACACGACGGACGTGAGGCTGAACGCGGACGATATCAGGTAGTTGCGGTACATGCCACCGCCGTCCGCGATCACGGGGTACAGCTTGAGCGCGAGGAACGAGACGATGGTCAGCGTGATGGTGTTCACCGCGTTCGCGATGGACCGCGTGTTGGACGGGAACAGCTCGCAGTTGATGGTCGAGAGCAGCGAGCCCAGGCCCAGCGTGTGCGCGACGGACAGGCCGCCCACCGCGGCCACGCACAGCCACCCGTAATCGGTGACGTCGTACGCGGTGCACTTGTCCATGTAGAAGTACGCGAATATGGCCGTGTCGAACACGAAGCAAAACAGACACGAGATGATCATCAGCGGACGGCGGCCCACGCGGTCCGCGAGCACCGTGGATGGCAGCGCGGAGAACAGCACCGAGAACGCGAACACCAGCGACAGCTTGTTGGCGTGCACGTCCACGTTCATCTCGGCGAACGTGATGGACGCGTACGATATGAGAGCGGTGACGCCGGCCATCACGCGGAACACGGACAGGCCCTGCACGATGATCAGCGCCTTGAGGCTCACCCAGTCGGTGAACAGCTCGGTGAACGACGCGTTGCGCATCTCCTTGCATATGCACTCCACCACGTTGTCCAGCTCGTCGTCTACCGACCGGCCGGTGTCGTCGCCGCGCAGCCACATCATCGCGCGCTTCGCGTCCGTCAGCCGGTTCTTCATCACGTAGAAATGCGGCGACTCCGGTATTGTGGCGAACAGCGCGCAGAACATCACCGGGCCCACCATCATCGCGTACGTCAGTTGCGTGTAGTCCAGATACATGCCGGCCGCGTACACGAACAGTATGCCCACGTACATCATTATCTGGAACATGGTGCCCAGCGCGCCCCGGATCTTCGGCCCGGCTATCTCGCCCGCGTACACCGGCAGCACCGTGTACGCGCCGGCCGACAACAGGCCCTGCGCGAACCGCACGGCCAACAGACCCTGGAACGTGTTCACGTACAACAACACCACCCACGTCATCAGAGCCATCGGTCCGATGATCTGCAGACTGCGCTTCCGGCCCCACCGGTCGGCCAGTATGCCGAACGGTATCGATCCCAGGATTAGGCCCCAGTCGATCACCGACACGAACCACGAGCTCTCGTCCACCGACATCGGGATTGGGCTGTCCGGCCCCAGCAGTTCCTCCATGATCGGTGACGTCCAGCCAAGTATGATGCCCACGTTCATTATAGACAGTGATCCTGTGTGCAACACAAATACAATATTATACCGTTGATCGACACATTGATTAACAGCCCCGTATCAATTTTATTTGATTGCCTTTATTATTGTTATGCGAATTGGCTCGAAGAATTGTGTTAAATCAAAGAAAATTCGTCTTGATTTTTGTTTTACTTTATACAAAATACCATATCATATATTGCTAGAAAATTTTTTTAAAAAATGGAGATGTTCCATTGAAATTTAAAAATTAAAGAGAATATACATAATAACTGTAGTTGAAACAGGCGATTTTATGAATCATTCCAGTTATAGTAGGTATGTAAATTTTAGATTCTGAACGAAATGAAGAAGCTAGTGTTTTTACAATGATTATTATTTTTTAGTATTCACTTTTTCATATAGATCTACTTGTCTAAAAGTCTTGATCAGCAACATTTTGAAACCGGATTTGCCTCTAGTTGGTACTTCAGAGAAGTCATTTTTTAATTTCTTAATTCTTCAATTTTTTTTTTTTGAAAAACTACCCAAAATTTGACAAAATACTTGGAAACTATCATTTTTTGATCCAAACTTAATGAAAATTTAAACATAGGTAGACAATAATATGTGAAATATTTTAGCGCAAAACAATTTTGAAAATGTAAAAAAAAAGAAAAAGAAGGTGAAAAAAGTAAAGTATAGACAAGAAAGCCGGATATTCTTCACTTTTTGTGTTACGTAGATACTCTTGATGGGTGTGTTAAAAATGATGACTATTATTATTCTTTATATTATTAGTTTCCTTCGTTTAGAATTTTCTTATTGAAGAAATGATTTATCGTTTCTTTAAAATTTTACATACCCACTAAGTTTATCTGACCACAGGATCGAAGAATATCCGTGGTTTGAAGTATGTCCGGTTTGCTTGTCTACACTTCACTTTACTTTATTTTACTTTTTTTTTACTTATGTATATATTGCTTGCTTATTAATCCAACTAAAAAACATTGTTTATGTTTAATGGTTACGTTCTAACATTCAGTCAATTATTTAAAATTAAGAAATATAAAATTTTTGTTTTTAAAAGAGTTAATATCTTTCAATATAGTAATAACGGTTATAATTAAACGGAACTTGAACAATATCTATTAATTTAGTACCTACTTAACACTTGATATTATTGTACTGTCTAGTTATTAATAATACTATTACATAATATAGTTGTTGTAGCTTAGGAATATATTAATGCTTCTTATAATCTGCAATAGGCACACTGCAAATACAGATTTTAATTAATTTATAAGACCATTAATTCCTTCTTATGATAAATAATTAGTATTGTATCATGAACATTTTTTAAATATTTGTTCCTATTAATTTAAGTATAAAGATAAGCACAATAGTGATACCATTGTCAGCTTGGCCTAAGCATGTTATTGGTAAAAATGCTCTGTTTTTTTTTTTTTAATCCTATTTTTTAAACTTAATATGGCAAGCATTTTATAAGCCCTTGAATAATTTAAGTATTTTTTTTTCATATCAACTATAAATCATATATAATATAATATATTTGGTATCTACTCCTAAATTTATTACATTATTCATTTCCTGTCTAAAACTACTCACGAATATAAATAAAGCGAGAAAAAATATATTTTTTCATTACCTATTTTAAAACATATCATGTTTTCTTTTCCTTATTGTATCGAAATGTATCTAATGACCTTTATCAATAAAACTAACGATTTTGCAATACACCCAGGCGTTTGTTGTTAAATAAATAATCAATGATTCCATTAAATTATATGATATTATAAACATTTTGTTTGATATAAGGTAATTGTAATAATTATTATAGTGTTATAAATAAAAATTAAAAAGCCGGACAAACTTCGTACCAAAGAACATTCTTCGCTCCTCATGTGGAATTTGGTGGGTGTGATAAATTTAAAAAAGAACTATGAATCATTTCTTTGATAAAATTATTCTGAATGAAGTTTCAGTTTATATAAAACAATTATACTTAAAATTTATAGTAAACTAATATTACAGAAAAAAAAAAATGTTTTACTCAGCCAGTTTTATATCCCATTAATAACTGAGAAAAAAATAAAAATGATATTTTCAACATTTTCTTACACCAAAATAATTTTCACGCCTATGCGGAATTATATTTAAATTTGTATAAAGTTTTGATTAGAAAAAAAAAAAAAGAAAAAATAAAAAAGAAAAGAAATAGAAAAGAAAAAAATTAAAGACGTTTATGTTAAGTAATAGGTAGTAATGGTAATTTTCCTCAAATTTTGGAAAAACTATTGAACATTTCTGAAAATATCCTCTCAATAGTATCTTATTGAGGTATATATAATTCAAAAAGTGGCTGGTCTATACTTTTGGACAAATATTTCTATAAAAAAATATATACACATGAAAAAAAAAATAAATAAAAAATAAACATTATTGCAAAAACACTAAATTTTTCGCTCCACTCAGAATCTAAAACAAAACTACCATCCAAATTCATTAGGAGTTAAGAATGACGTATTAGAAAAATATTTCGTACTTAATAAAGCGTCCATGAAATGATAGAAAGCACTGATTCATTTTATGTTGCTTATAATAAATCTTTGTGGGAATATATCTACTCATTGTCCAACAAAAGTCCATTGTGACATCAAAAGGTCGTATTTAAGGAAATTTATGAATTGACGATATGAATTCATCATCAGGTACTTGAATTTTTTAGTTTCTTTTCCAACCAACAGTATTGAATGAAAACAAAGGAAAAGGGGTTGGGGGACAGTTTTCCAATCTATTTTTCGTAATTTTTATCTTATCAACACAATTTTTTCCAATAATTTATTTTTCCATTATAATTTTTCCCAATACCATTTTTTAAATAATTTTTTCTCCATTAATTGACCATTTTCGCCTTATAATGTCTTCCAATTTTTTCTTTTTTTTTTTGTGTCAATTATTTTTCAATTTCAATATTTATCTGATCTCACCCTCTAAATTTATTTATGTGGATAAAAAATTAACTACGAAAATTTCTGGAATAATTTATTGAGGTTAAATCATTCCGATTTTGCCAATTTGAATTTAAAATTTTAGTAGACTTATATTTTACAAGTTTTTCATCAATACATTCAACATATTCATAAATAGTTTAGAAAATTAAATTTTTTTGTTCTATATTATTGAAAGGAGAAATTTTTTTTACATATTTATAGTTAGTATTTATTTCTTCATACATTCAATAATTTACAAGATAATTAACTTTATTCAAACTGCAACAAGGATACATTAAAATATATTATATATATTTGTATATATCATCATACTATATTAATTCGTATAATAATTTAATAAAATTATCTTTATTTAAAATAAAATAAAACAATAATTTTTATTTATAAACATTGATAAATTCAAGAAAATTGTACTTCTATACATCAAAGTTAAAATATCTAGTAAAAAAATAGAGATACGATGATATTATATAAATATATTAGAATGTAATTTAAATAAAATTCAAATGAACTTAAAATACTATATATAAAAAATTTCAATATTCCTACTTCTTTACGAGGTATTTACAAAAAGTAAAGTAAAATAAATTAAATTAAATTAAATTTAAGTAAAGCAAAGTAAAGTAAAGTAAAACAAAGATGAGTATAGACAAGAAAGTCGGATGTACTTCACATTACGGGTATTCTTTGATCCTTGGTCAGATACTCTTGATGGGTATGTTGAATTACAAAAAAACGATAAATCATTTCTTCAATAAAACGATTGTAAGTGGTGCTTCAACTAATATATAATAATAATTAATAATCATCAGTTTTGAAGAATTGAATTTAAATGTTGAACTAAAAATTGTTTTGTCTCATTTACGAAAAATTAAAATTGATATTCATATATTCAGTTACACCTAATGAATACTCCATAAATAATTTCATATTAAAATAAAATATAATTATCATAATAAAATAAAATAAAGCGGCTTAAATTATCGTAGATCAATATTAATGCACTATAACATAATTAGTACTAATGTTTATCGTGTCATCTCTGGTCAGTTACGGTTGAAAAAAGTGCAAAATATTTTGTTTACCTGGTAAGATTCGATTACTCGAATTCTAATCTGACGCTTTAACCAATACACTACAAGAACATCGTTGAAAACAGTTGAAATAATAGGTACCTATTTAATATAATAACCGAAAATATTGACTATTCAGAATAGAATAATTAGAAAACTATTGATACACGTGGATATCAATTTACACCATCGTATTCAGCGTTAAAAAATACATAAGATGCCTATATAACATTATCGACCTTCTAGAATGTTCTAGAATGAAACTAAAATTATACCATAATATTTGCTCGTACTTTCTCTGATTTTTTTCAATCAAACCCTTGTAAAATATTTAATTCTTTGTTCATTCAAAGTTTAATTACACCAAAATATTTCCAATAAAATTCTTTATCTAAGCACCATGTTTAAAAAAATCGGTGTGGCCAATTTTATTTAATGTATGTTAAAGTGTGTAATTTTAGGTAAAACTAACGAATATTGTCTAAATCCTAACTTCAAACGATTATAGAGAAAAAAGTTGACTTAAGACTTTTGAGATTTCTTCAGGTCAATTAGATATATATGTCTGTGATATCATATTAAATTTTCAAGTCTTAATATCAAAAACCAAAAATTTTATTATATAAAAATTTACAAAAAATGAGAAATTTCCGAAATTTTCAAAATGCTGTACTTAACTCAAAATTGACCGAATCTTTTTGAAATTTATATGAAACATTTTCGGGACTATTTTTAGTAGTTAGTGAAAATTTCAAGTCTCTAGCTACATTATTTTTGAAGTAATGTTAAAAAGAAATTTGCTATTTTATGGAAATTCCGGTAGTTGCATATTTTACCGTTTTTTTTCTTCAATTTTATTTGTTTTTGGAAAAAGTATTAAGAAATTTGAAAAATGTTAAAACTGTCATAACTTTGGTTTTAAACCAAATAGAGACGTCTATTACCTTTCAAATTAAGAGTTTGAAAGTTTATTTTTAGAACTTATAACATATGAAAAGTTTTAGGGCTTCATAAATTATGTACAGAAGCCTCAACAGGGCGCGTGTAACCTCACTTTAGACGTAAAATACTCAATTTTCAGCTGTTTAAATAACAGTTTAGAGGTTCGTCCCAAAGTAATCTCTACAAGAAAGTTGTTATGTAAGTATAGAACTATCTTCAGCTAAATTTTTGTGCCATTAAATGTTGCTAGGGCCGAGTACGACTAATTTGAAAATGCAAAAAATCTATCTCGATTTTTGTGAAAATGGTTATTTTCAAACTGCTCTATCTTTTAAATGGTTTAATGGATTTTAGTTTAGAAACATTTGAAAGATAATAAAAAATCCTTTCAAATGAAATCTGTTATGAATATTTTTGTTGAACACTTCGATTTTGGAAACCATTTGAAAATCATCAAAATTTCGAAATTTACGTTGAAATATATCGCAACTCCCAAAAATTGGTTCTTTGATATTTTTTATAGAAACTAGACATAAAAACCAAAAAAATTAGGGGTGCAGAATTAAAATTGGTTTATATGGTTTCCAGTTATGGTTGGTTGTAAATAAGATTAAAAGGCCTCTTTTTGGTTATTTGAGGGCCAGCCTCAGGAAACAATTTAAAATGGAAAAATTTTGGTTGGGAATATTATTTTTGGAAAAAAAAAAATGGATTGGGAAAATTGTTGTACAATTCGGACAAGGAATAATTATTTAAGTAGATTTTAAAATAAAATACTATTTCAAAGTTTCTAAAATACCAATAGTCAACACAAAAAAATATTAGTTAGACACGACATAATGATATTTTCTAAACTACGTCTAATAGTTAAAATCAGTTATGTTTTTTATTATTCTGTATTTGACCATAATACTGTATGTATTAACATACTCAAGTGTATTAGTTTATGTATAAGAAAAGAATATATTACATTTGAGTTTTATGAGTTCTTTAAAAAGATAAACTTATATCACCAAAACTGATTTAGTAGTATCACAAAAAAAAAAAAAAATTGACACTCGAAATGTTATTTAAGCAAATAACACCGTAAATGGAAATTGTTTAATTTAATTTAAAATAAAATGAATGTGAGTAGCTTATTTTATTATTATTTTTTTTAAATCTACTTTATCATGTATATTCGAATATTTCATTATATTTGTACTGTTAATATTTCCCTTACATTATTTTATGTACCTATAAATTATAATCTGTACATTGTACTTCAGGCTTAAGTCTGTTAGTCGTTAGACTGTTACTATTGAAATAACCCAGTACGTATTATTATATTATATTATATGATTATAAAATAAACATTCCTGTTATTTAGCTCATTGATACAAACGAAATTAATTTAAAAAAAAGACACGGCTAATAAATTACAACATTAATTAACATTTAAAACAGAAAAAAGTTTATAATTGGTGTTCTTTATAAATAAGTGTTAACATTTGCATTATTTATATAAAATATAGTGAACTCGAAACTTTCAATTAATTATGGGTCACTTTTAAATAATGAAATACTAATCATAAATTATGGTAATCGTGAATAGTAACAATTCGAATTTAGGTAAACTTAAGTATTATTTAATAAATTATATTCTCAAAAATGATGCTTAATTCTATCTTAATATTAATCAATTTTTATACTGCACATTTAGTTTTATTAATAATTAATAATTAAAAACTAACTTACATTAAATTAAATTTGAAATATTAATTTAAAAAGAACGTATTCAAGCCATGGGTATTCTTCACTCCTCGAGTAAGATTTGAGTGTATTGAATTTAAAAAAAAAATACCATAAATAATTTCTTCAATAAGACGATTCTGATAGAAGCTTCAGTTTATTCAAGACAATTTTACTTAAAAATTATAAAGTTTATTACAAAAGTATTATAACAAAAGAAGTGTATTTTTTATTTTGCCAGTTTTATATTTCACTCTTAACTGATATGAGTAAAAAAAATAAATTTCGATGAGAAAAAAGTGTTGGAAAAAATTTTCTAGCATTTATTTTCACATTTTCAAAATTTTCTTGGGCCAAAATATTTCTGATAGTATTGTCTACCTATATTTAAAATTAAATTAAGTTTGGATTGAAAAAATATAGTTTGTAAATCTTTTGTGTCAAATTTTAGGAAGTTTTTCCCAAATATTGAGAAAACTATTGAGAGTTTAAAAAAATTGCCTTTTAAAGTACCATTTCGAGACGAATTGTGATTCAAACAATTGCTGGTTGAAACTTTTGGAAAATTTTTTTTTACAAAATCATGTACACATAAAAAAAAATAAAAATAAAAAAAAAAAGGAAAAAATTAAAATTAAACATCATTGTAAAAACAATAGCTACTTTTCGTTCCACTGAGAATCTAAAATCATAATGTTTATGCATCTACCAAAATTTAATAGATGAGTAGGTAGCATTCCGAATGAAAAGTTAATTGAGAAAATATTTTAAATACTTATTTCAAAAGTATTTAGTACTGTACATTGAATATTTTCGATCCTGAGTAGGGCAAACATGATAATGTTTTACAATGATTTTTTAGATTCTGAGCAGAATGAAGAAGCTTATGATTTTACAATGATGTTTATTTTTTATTTTTATTTTTTTTCTCTCTTTCTGGAAACTTTTTTCGTATAGAAATACTTGTCTAAAAATATGATTTCAAGTTCAACAATTTTCAGAAAAAAAAAAGAAAACTTTAAAATAAATACTTTTTAAAAATCTACGTTGACAGATTTTTATTTTACAATTTATTTTCTATTTTTGCATAAGTTGAAGGGGCTTTGTTACGAAACTTTTGGGAGATTGGCATGCTTTCTCCAAATATCGGAAGATAAATATAGATTCCCTACTACAATACTCAACATCTAAAATGTGTTTATAAAACATTGATAAAAAAAAAAAAAAAAAAAATTATGTTTTGTTACTGTGTGCAAAAATCGCCTTTATTTAGTAAGAGGACAAAGAAATTCACATGAAATTCATAATTCGTAAATTTCCTTACCTGCTGTTGCGGCCAAAAATTGTCTCAGAACTCCTTTGCTTATCATTTTTACTATTATTTTTTTTTTATTTGTTTGTTTGTTTTTGGTGTTAAGTTCGAAATACAAGTGAAAAAAAAAAAAAAATTAGAAAAATAAATTAAATGGTTTACATAAAGAGTCGATTGAGTCCGGCGTACGAGATCAATGCGATTGTTTTGTTTTGACGGCAATGAAGTTATCCAAATCGGTTATGGTGACATTCGGTAACGTTTAAAGGTTTTGTTTTATCATTTTTGTCGCACGTGTGTATGCATGTAACAAGTGTTCGTGTCTACGATCGACCGGCGACGGCTTGGACAAAATGTGAAATAGGTTGCAGCAGTATACAAGACCGTGTGGAGCAACAACCATAGGTCAGGCACGTCTTATCTGTGCGGACCTCTTATCTGTGAACCTGCGCAAAACATCGAACCAACGAGTATTTTAACCGCACAGTGATAATAATCCCTTTATTGATGGTGGCCACGTGTAATGTGTATGTGTATATAAAACCTGTAGTATAAGTTTTAGCCGAATAAGTATTTTTAAAACCGTGTGAATTAGCTAGTAAGAAAAATTCGCCAATGAAGCAAAATGCTGTCGAGACGTAAAAAAAATAGTAATGTATGGGAAATTAGTTGTTGTATACTTAAGAATACAGTTAACGTTATATGTAATGTGTATGTTTTAGTAGATATTATTATAAAGGTGACGTCAGATGACTCCCACACGAGTCTCTTTCTAAGATTAACTTTGGATCGCCTTTTTCGATTCAAAGACGACCCAAAACGAACGTAATCGAGACCTCTCACTCTCTGACGTCACCTTTATAATAATATCTACTAAAATCTATATCCGTGTGATTTTTCTTAATTACTAGTTCCCGTACATTATTATTTTTTTTGTGTCTCGGTATCATTTTGCTTCATTGGCGAATTTTTTCTTACTAGCTAATTCACACGGTTTAAAAATACTTATTCGGCTAAAACTTATACTACAGGTATTATATACACACATACACATTACATATAACGTTAACTATATTTTTAATTATACAACATAGTGATAGCCGACAAAAATCCAATCGTTGATTTCTATGCGTCTTATAGTATTAATAGATATATTAGTAATTAATACATAAGACAGTTATTTATTACTTCACTAATTTGTAGAGGATTATTTAAATTTTCATCTAATTGTTCGGGTATGTTTAAAAAATTATATTGTTACCACGGCGCATTATGTCATGAGTTTTACTTTCATAATCCAACTAATTATCAGATGGCTTTTTTGGTATTAAATTTCGTATTTTTGATTGCGACAAGCGAATTTCCTTTTTTAAATTTTTATTCTGTGTCTGTAATGTTTTTAACGACTCTGTTAATACATATAATGTAGTTTGTATATTGGAGAAATTATTATCATGGATATTCTTCGCTCCTCAGATCAGATACTCTTGGTGGAAGTTTAGAATTTTAAAGAAGTGATAAATATTAAGTATTTCTATACGAAAAAGTGTTCACAGAAAAAAAAAATAATAATTTGTTCAGAATCTAAAACTATTATTAAAACTAAAGTTATTGTATTTGTCAAATCGTACTGGGACACCCTGTATATCTATAATATGAGAATGAGTAATATACTTTATAGAGTATAAATCATTACTAATGAGAGAAAGAAAATTGACTAAGCTAAATCACTTCCCCTTAAAATTGTTGTTATTTATGCCCAGTTGGACCACCCTCAGGAAATTTTTAGCTGCATAACACTTCTAAAACGAGTATTTTTATAATTTTATCTAAAATACTGCGTCCATAATCCACGTATGGATATATTATAATGATTATAATATATTCAAAATATAAATGTAATTTTATCAATAATTAATCACATAATGTTTGCGATTCATATTGCGATCACCACTCAAATACTTTCTTCACTAGCCACCAGATAGTAAGTTTATATTGCATAACATATTATAATCCAGTGTGTATGTTGTATATTTTAGGATTATTTACGTCACATATCATTTAGCTAATTATTGTCCTCATTTAAAATGTGTTCCATTTGATGTTTCAAACGTTTTATTTGTTTAAAATAACATGTCATTATTCTATAGTGTCTATAATGTGCTTATAATACAAAATTGCTAAATACCTTACAAGCAGGCTATTTATGTTAATAAATATAAATCTAAAATGCTGTATTATGATTTAACATTCAAGCTGCTTCAGGTTTTGCATATTAAAGATATTGTAGAATGTAGATATTTTATTTATAACTGCATTAAAACTCTTTCGTTTTCCAACTAGAAATCTTAGATTTTTAGACTAAACTTTTCTACTCCAAATTTTCTGTGATCAAAATATGTATCTTGAATCTTCACAGTTTACTGTACCTATATCTATTTCGATACAAATAACACTTAAAATGTTAAGAACCGTTTCCCATACAGCTTAGTAATTATTATTACTTTGAAATTTAAATTTTAGCCTACTAATATCACTTAAGTTAATAACAAGTATGATTGACATCGGATGTATCTATTACTTATCTTATTTTGGTATGTATTTTATTATGCTTTTACATAAAATATCTGTATAGAAACAACAGAAATTCGTATTATTTTACAATTTATATTGCTCTAAAATATTAAAGAAATTTTATTTATTTTATTTGTAAAGCCGTCGTAAGATTATTGATTGAAAATTGAGACTAATCTTAAGAACAGCTCTTATAACCTGTCTGTTTTAAGACGTAACCGCTAAGTAAGTCTATGTAATCATACGAGATAAATTCAATTAAGTTAAATAAGAGACAAACATGAAAAACCGATTAAGCATTTTATTTCATATCTAACAATAATAACTGTCAAATAATAAATTATTAAAACAAAAAAAATTCTGCAATACTATTAACATGCTAAAAAAAAAACATCGTTAAGTGGTGAGCATAAAAAGGTTTTTTTTGAACATTTTATCGTCTAATTTTGCTTGTTTATTTTTACATCTAGAAACCTTAAAATGCTTTTCATATTATATTTTACTCTATAGGTAATTATTGCATTTTTTCTTCAACTGTTACAACTAAAAATTATTGATACAATTGAACCATCTGAACACAACAAAAACTGCTATTGATCGCCGCGTTAGTAGTAGTATTTTCAGTTGTGATTTTGAGACATTAAAACATATCAGTTTGAGGTCTGCTGTCAAATTTAAAGTGGATCTAGGTTATAATTTATGGACTCGCATTTTTCCCGTGGCCCGTGGCTAATTTTGCGAATTTTGACATAAATATTATAATACAGTGACGGTCAGTGCTGTAGGGTATGAAATATGAAATAATCGCTTGTAGCTCGGAGTCGTATGCAAATACACTGCGATAATAGACGAGAGCGTAGTTGGTGGGAGGTGGTAAAAACTACAGCCGATGACTTGTGTGCTGCTGTTGCTCAATATCGCTGGAATTGTCTTTCGCAAACTGTGCACAGACACACACTACATAGTAAGACCAAATATTATTTTAGCAGGACAAAAGGACAAAATATACGATTACTAAACTATGTAGGTCACTAAACTAGATTGAATATAAAAAACATTATAATTATAATGTGTTTAATGTCTGTATTTAAGGTTTTTACGTAAATTTATAAAAGTATATTTTGTTTCATTTGCATTCTTGATTATGAGTACAGACATTAGTTTAATCTAATTATCTTATAATATTTTCATACATCTGTTAATTTGAGAGTATTTTAAATCGCTTTTGTACAGTATTGATAGAGTATTGATCACATATTGCGGTTTATAATTTTACAAATAATATTATAGGCGTTAATATGATATGATTGCATTTAAGGTAAAAACTTGTTCAAAAAATAACCAAGCAATTTCTTCTGAAAATAAAATACAATCTTTTAGAATCTACTTTATATTTCAATATAATAATGACAATATATAAATAAATAATAATGGCGTGACATTTTGTATTCACTACTGATAGCAGACTGCAGCTAATCCTGTATACTTTGGATATCATAATAATATTATGTAGATAATGTACCTATTTATTACATAAGACACGTTTTGTATAAATAACGTAAACTAGGTACCTGAGTTGAAAACATTTATTGGGAATCAGTGGCGGATTTACGGGGAGGGTTCAGGGGGTCTGGACCCCTCCCAGACTCCGATGTATTATTTTATTATAAGCAGTGATACACACAATTAATCTCTGTATACATTATTTATCTATGTTTCAAAATATGTACTGAAATAATAAAAATATATGTTGAATTATTATTTTTCATCATTCAACAATTCTATTTTCATAATTTGATAATATCGTCTGCATTAATGGTAATCCCTTGATGTAAAAATCATGTACAGTTCATTAATTAATTCAGTTAAAAATTGTTTTTTTATGTAAATAAAAAGCCCGACATACTTCGCACCACGAATATTCTTCGCTCCACAGATCAGATACTCTTGGTGGATATGTAGAATTTTAAAGAAACGATAAATAATTTCTTCAATAAGACGATTCTGAACGAAGGAAGTTATTAATATAAAGAACAATAATAGTCATCATTTTCAACACACCACCAAGAGT
>JAIPRM010010006.1:0-14158 GCA_025469315.1 Stegophylla sp. TES_Ste_2020 | reverse complement strand
AACTGTAATAAAAATAATACCTATGAAAAATATTTATGTAAACATTGTAAACTTTTAAGAAATAAAAAAATTTTAAGGCACATTTTCAATTTTGTAAACATTATTTAGCACAATATAAAAAAAGGTTGGCCACCCCTGTTATAGGGCGATGTGCAACCAGCTGTATATCTTAAATCGTGATTTGACGACTATCTTCTTATCTGACTCGTTCAAATTTTTTTTTTTTTATTTTATAGAATAAGACATTTCTAGCCGTTGGCTATTTATATCTACGGATAAAAAAGTAAGACGTTTTAACATAATATATATTATAACTTACATAACATAACTTTTACTATTTTACTAAAATTTATTATTTGTTAAATTTTTAAATTGAATAAAAAACTGAAATATTTATATACTGTTAAATCCTAGAATATACATTTTAAAATGTTATTCGAAATAAGCAAAAGGCACATTTTTTGTTAATTGAGAGTGGAGAGGGAAGGTCTAAGGTTGTAAAGACTACCAACAAGTTAGTGGGAGGTGGGATGGTAAAATTATTTCGCCCCGGGGCGCAAATATTCTAAATGCACCATTGCCTACAAGGTTAAGTAAGGTATCGTGGCGTAGTCGTGACGGAACCGGCTTAGCACGCGACAGTACCGGGTTCGATTCCAGCCCGGCATTCCGAATTTTTAGGATTTTTTTTTTTTTATTTATATTATTAAATTCCTTCATTCAGAATCGTTTTATTGAAGAAATGATTTTTTATCGTTTCTTTAAAATTCAATAGATCCGTCAAGAGTATCTCACCTGACGTGCGAAGAACACCCCGACGAGCGAAGTACACACTTTTTTTTTTTATTATTTTCATTTAGATAACAATGTAATAAAAAATTAAAGTCATTATTATTATCAAAATGCTTATGAATCTTGATTTTGAATAATTTATGATGAATTGTACTAATGGAAGTTTCGTAAGGGTCCAAACTAATACTTAGTACGGGGGCCCAGACTTTGGTGTGGGAGCCCTGGTCGTATTTAGAGAGCCTAGATAATTATAATTATTATCAAGGCTGTCTTAGGTCTACTCAATAGTGATACACTGGTACTCATAATTTTAAGGTACATTATAACGTTAGCTGTGGACCCGTGATAGGTCACTACAGAGAGAAAAGGGTAATAAGAATTTCTATTACTCCGGGTAGAGAGCCTACAATCTATATAATCTACTATATAGACTCTCTACTCTCCATAGACATAATGTCTATGCTACTCTCGTAACTCTGGGCTACTGAATACTAATGTCCCGAGATAATGTAACAAACGAATTCTCAAGCTTTAGCATAGACCGATGAGGTATAATTGGTAATGTATCTTAGTTTGTGGGTATATACATGATAAAATAACCAAACAATAGGGTTATTTTATCATGGTAATAAACACTTTTACATTAACTGGAGATTTATATTTCATATGCAAGTTTAACAAGTCTCCATGCCCAAATTTCAAAGAATTCGCACTAATTGCACTTTACTATTTATTTTACTATAAAATTACTATATTTTGCACCGTTATTTAACCAAGATATAGTAGTATGACATATGTTTATTCTCTTTGACAATTGTTGATAATCGACTCATTCTTCTTGTTTACTATTCTCAAATTTATCCACTAGGCACTGATAACACGTCTGTTGGTTGAACATGCGGATGGTACCCTCTGTTTTTACTCATTTTAATGCGACGAGGTGTTATTAAGTGTGATGAAATTTGAGTAAAACGTTTTATTTAATTTTTGTACACTATTTATACAATTTACATATTTTAATCAACGTAAAATTATTTTTTATTGTTTTTATACAACTAACTACATTGAGTTGCCTCAGGAAAATAATGGGCGATTTTTGAATCATCGTTGCTAATTAAGTCTAAAGAACATGTGAGTTATGTTTCACGTATACTTAAATACATATTATACTTATAAGGATCAATTTTGGGTGTAGGGCATATGGTATAAATATTAGCGTATTTTACTATTTCATTTTAGTTTCATTTATTTTAACCTAAGTCGTCATTAATAAAATTTTAAAAGGAATTTCATCAATTTTTCAAAACATCTTATAAATGTTTTAATCTGTTTTATAATAATATCTTTCGCATTTCATTTCAGAGGCAACATAGTTCATAATGAACATAGAAACACCCATAGAGACAGTAGTTCAACAGCTAGCTAATGCAGTTGACCTAACCATGAATCCGTCCATGCCACAGGAAAAGCGTCATGAAGCCTATCGTCTGTGTGATAGTTTTAAAAATGAGTTTCCACTGTGCATTCAGTGTCAGTGTGCTCTATATTTTACTAGTGACAATTCACCATATACTGATATTGTTCGACATTTTGGCCTTCAACTTATGGAACATTGCATAAAATTTCGTTGGTATCAAATGGTTCAAGATGATAAACTACTCATTTTTAATACTATCATGAGTCTTGTAAATTCAGCTTCACCAGCATTACAAATTAACTATTTGAAAGATGCTCTTGCTAGAGTTGTTGTGGAAATGATCAAAAGAGAATGGCCTCAACATTGGCCTGGAATGCTAAATGAATTAGAATATGCTACAACATTAGGCTGCTGTCAGACAGAAACTGTTATGCTAATATTTCTAAGATTAATTGAAGATGTTATCTTATTGCAAACTATTGACAACGCAGCTAGACGGCGAGATATTAGTAAAGAACTTCAACAAAGTATGTCTAAAATATTTCCATTTTTCATAAATGTGATTGATAATAATTGTAGACAGTATTTAGAATTCTTAAGTAGAAATGAACAAAATTCTGCTACATCACTTGTAAGAGTAATTCAACTTGCATTGGCTAATGTTGGAGAATTATTTGAGTTTATTCAACTGTCGCACGTGAATTTCAAAGATTGTTATATACTCAATCTTTTATGTTCTTTATTAGATGATATTAATTTCAGACAGCCTGCAGTCGATTGTTTATCCACATTACTTGCAAGAAAATGTAAAAATGAAGAAAGAGAATGCGTTGTTCAATTGTTTGATCAACCTTTACAACAATTATCAATGGTAGTACTTAAGGCTATTGGCCAAGAACCAAATGAGGAAAATAATGTATTTTTAAAAACCATATCTAAAGTTGTATCAATGTTAAGCTCTGTTTTATGTGCTTTTTGGAAAGATAATAAGTTACATAATTTTAGCGTTGAAAAATCTGAGAAAATACTTTTGTATTATGTTGAATTGTTACAAGTTTGTTTAGGCCACGATTCATTAAATGTTATTACAAATATAAATCAAGCATGGTGTTTATTATTTAAGCATAGTGAAATTAGTAAGAATATTACATTGCAACAAAATTACATTCCAAAATGGTTTTTATTATCATCAAAGAAATTAATTAAAGTAGATTACAAAAATTCAGATCCATTCACATTACTTGATTTTACAGACGAAGAAAGCTACAATACTCTGTTTTATCACACTCGTGCAGAAATTGTTGAAACAATTAGGTATGCCTCTGCAGTTGAAAATACTATTATGTTTACTGTGACGGAAAATTTGCTGAAGTCATGTATTGAAAAAACATCAATAAGAATGAAAGTAGTTCCATTTTGTGAATCGGATTCAGCTGAATTTTTTGAATGGGAAGTTATTGTATTAATATTAGATGGAGTTGTAAATAAATTATCTTTAACTCCTGATTCTGAAATTGTCCGTAGAGGTTTAAAACTTATTGAATTATGTTTAAAATTTGATACAAGAGATCCATTAATACTATCGTTTCTTCTTTCATCTGTATCAGCATTATTTATTTTTCTAACTGCAACATCTTGGCCTTCAGAATATCTTCATGCTACCCTAAATAAAATGTATGAATATTTAATACTCGAGTGTCATCCAGATGATCAATTATATGTTCCTTTAAAGGACTTAAAATTTCATTCTGCTTCTTTGTTTATTAAATTAAGTATCAAATATCCAAACCTTTTACTGCCAGTTTTTGATAAGCTATGTTCATTAAGTGATCAACTTTTATTAAAAACCACTAAAACTGGTGATAATCTTAATATATGTTTACGTTTGCAAGAAGCTCTCATTGTACTAAATAATCATGTACCAGATTTAAATAAACAAGCTCAACTAATTTCACATATTTTAGAACCTTGTCAACTGATGTGGCAAAAAATTCAAAATATTGTATCTGCGGGTCCTGAAGAATTATTAGCATATTTAGGCCTTGATAGGCTACCAGTTGATCTAGAATCTGATCCATGCCTAGAAAATCGAAATCATTTGTTTCATTGTGTCAGCGTACTATCAATTGTTATGACAAGAAGCAATACAAATTCAAGTTTATCAAAAACTCCATTTATTTCTCCAGTTACTGAACCTGTTTTGTTACTCCTTCCTAATATATTTTTATTAATAAAAAATTTAAACTCTCTGTGTTCAGATAACATAAAGAAAATAATGCATCCTAGTTACACTACAGTCTTGCAAATATTTCCTCAAGAACGTGAAGCTTTGTTAGGAAAAAATACTGTTTCTGAAAAAAATGACCCATTCCAAATGTTTAGACAGAAACCAAAACCAGATCCAGTTCATAAAATTAAACTTATAATTTTAAATGTGTATGAATCTTGTTTAATTATTTTGGGAAGGTCTTGTCAATTAATTGTTGATCAATTTTATGCACTGCAAAACTTTGCTCCAAGTTTTGTTGCAACTATAATGAGTGATGCAGAATCTTTACCTCATGTACGAATCAGACTGATTATGAGAAGTTTTATCAAACCATTTCTTATTAATTGTTCCAGTAAATATTATGATACCGTTCTAATTCCTATCCTAAATTCTTTTCTTTCTCATATGATACTACGCTTAAATGTTACTTGGCAAAATATACCAGAACGAGAAGAATATGATACTAAAGATGGTGATTCTGAAGAGCTTTTAGAAGACATGATGATTCGACTGTTAACTAGGGAGTATTTAGATTTAATACGATTATGTTTAACTTGTTCTAACGATTCAAAAGCAAGTCCACATGGAAGTGTAGAAGATATTCCTATTTACCAAACCAATAGTGATTTATCTGAATTAGGGATTAAATTATTAAGAAATGAACAATCAAGACGTTTAATTGTAGAAAGTATTTTAAATGGTTTGTCATGGAATTCATCTATAAGTCAATTTTGGAAAACATGTCAAGTTTTTCACTGGGATAATCGACCAGTTTTATCTCCCTGGTGTGATAGTCAGTCTAGTTTTAAAGCAACATCATCAATACAGCTGATATTAAAACATTTAGCAGTAGAGGATACTGAAAGAACTGCCATGACGTTAGCACCTGATTTATTAATAGCAGTTTTGGAAAGTCTCCATTGGTTTGGTCACCATGATTCTAATATTGGTCCTCTTTTAGCTACATGCCTTAATATTTATGAATTATTTCGCCACAAGAATGATCAGTTATTAGCTGTATTTAGGAAATTACCTGAAATAAATTTGGAAACATTAGAACGTTTTGATAAATGGGTAATGAGCAATGACATATTAAACAACAAAGTAAACAAAGGTAAACGTGAAATGTTAAAGAAAATATTGGCTGGCTGTATTGGAAAAGATGTAAGCCAAACTTATAAATGCAAAGCTGAGCTTAGAGACCTGCCTAAAATTCATATTCCAAAAATTTGTACAACAGATTTATTAGAAAACGGTGATGATTTGAATATAAATAAATTACAACACTAATTTGTACATTGTATTTAATACGCAATTTTTTTTAAATTTTTGTTATTGTTTTATTTATTATTTTAATTATTATTGAATCGCATACCATATGAATATCTATGTTATATATAGACTACATTATGTTCAATATTATAGCAATATGCTAATAAGTCTAGTGTAATTTTTGTGTATGTAAATAATGATTGCATTTTTAATCATTAAAAAGCATGTTTAATATTTGTTTTGTTTATTTATAATTTACCCCAAAGACTATTACAAATACCTTCTCAAATCTAAAATGTTAAATAATTGAATTGATAAATAATAAGGCAGAAAAAAGCATGTGAAATATTCTTGAAAGTAGTTCTTCTTGTTACTTTGCTCCTCGGACAAAAAAAAGATGGTGCATGTATGTAATGTATTATGTACAGTATGTAGGGTTAACTATTTTCATAATCAGATCTTCTGGTGAAAAATAGTTTTGTTGTAGATTTATTTAAATTTTTTTTAAATTTAAGAACAATGATATAAATCACTGTCTTTGAGAACATTGCAGAATAATTTGGGGAGATAATTTTGCAGTGATTTGTAGTTTTAAGTTCTTATGATTAAAAATTTCTACGACTGATTGTAACAAAAACATGAGTACAAGTTGATATACCTATAAAAAAAAAAAACTTTTTTCTGTTTTCAAGTGATTCACTTGCAGCAAGTATTTTTATAAAACAATTGCTTCATATCCACCTCAAAGAGAAAAATAAAAAAAAAAAGACTGACATACTTCGCAGTAAAGGTGGGATTCTTTTGACGGGTGTATTGAATTTTAAAGAAACGATAAATCATTTCTTCAATAAAATGATTCTGAACAAGGGAAGTTAATACTATAAAAAATAAATGAGAAAAAAAAATGTCAAAAATGTTTTTTCACATTTTCAAAATTTTAGGTAGTTTTTTCCAAAAAAAAAATTGAAGAATTGAGAAATTCAAAATATCACCTCTCTAAAGTACAATCTAGAGGTAAATCCGGTTTCAAAAAGTTGCTAATCGAAACTTTTGGACAAGTATTTCCATACGAAAAAATATACACAGAAAAAAAATAAAATAAAAATAAACATCATTGTAAAAACACTAGCTTCTTCACTTCGTTCAGAATCTAAAATAAAAATGTGTAAAAGAGTTGACATCTCTTTTTAAATTTTTCTACAATAGGTATATTACGGATTCAATTGGTACAATTCTTACCTGACTGTGACAGAAGAAAAGTAATGTATTAAGGTGTAATGTTTCCATTTTAATCACCTACATTATCTAATAATTAATCAACAAACTATTTTTCTTCCTTTTCAGACTTCATATATACTTGTAATATTAATAAATTAATAACAAGTCTTTTGTAAATATTATGTGTTATAATATAAGAATTGCAAATGAAAATTTTGATAATCTGAATTTAATAATTTTGAAAATTATAAAAACGGAAAAATGTTAGATATAATATTATTTGAACTTGGCATGATTTAAATTTATGTAACTTATCAATACATGATTACAACACATACTATACTAAAGAGAAATCAAAATTATGGGATAGTTGTTTTTTCAAAAAAAAATTTTTGTATAGATCATTTTGAATTTAATTGCGTTGAAGCTTACATTGTAAAAATGAATATTAAAATGTCAAACAACCTATTTAGTTTATAATGTATATATAGACCACCGTCTAATAATGTCCAGAATTTTTTGACCATATTAAATGATATTTTAATCAATGAAAAATTTACAAACGGAATAGTAGTTCTAATGGGGAATATAAATATAAATATAATAGGGAATAAATCTACTAATAATGGTTGATACGCTATCACACCATGGATTTAAATCATTTATTAATGTTTTTACTAGAACTCCAATAAATGCAAGACATATTGTTCATGTACAGACCATATTTTTGTTAAAAATAATGATGAAATAAATAAGTTTCAAGCTGGAGTATTACAGTCAAATTTCACTTATAATTTTTCAATGGTTTTAGCAATACCCATAAAATACAAAAACTAAAAATACTTCTGTTAAAACTGTTAATAAAATTAATTTTGATGAGGTGATTTCTAAATTAAAAACTGAAGATTGACTGAACTCGTTAATGTCACAATAAGGGTGTCCCTGTGGAGATACAAACTTTCTTTTTTCAAATGGTTACCCCCTATTTTACTTACGGAATTATATTCGGGTTATTTTTCTGTGAATTTTGATGTATTGAAATTAAAATTTGAATGAGTAGTTTTTGAATTATTCAAATTTAAATATTAAGGAAAATTGTCACTTGGGCACATATTTAGTTACGTACGTAGTTCGTAATTATTATAAATCTACTCAATTAATCTTTAATCAGAAATAATTAGTCAAAATGTTCATAGATATCATGTCGAGTGTATGAGATTAAATTTTACATTTACAAAATATTAATTAGTCAGGTCGTCTTATCTCATTTACTTATTAAAAAAAATTAAAATATGTGCCCAAGTGACAATTTTCCTCCAACAAGAAACTGCCATGTGGTACACGGCAGTCATCTGAACGTTTTCGTGATGCATACTATAGGATTTAAATATATCCTGCATGCGCAAAAAAATATTGTTTTGATATATGAACAGTACAAAATAAAAATAAAATTAAACTGACATATTTATACTTTATTGTAAATATTATTTTACACCATTTATTTTTATATTGAATATAATACAGTAAAAAATCAACCTATCAGTTTCATCACAATAAAAAAAACTTGATATCTGTTTAAAATGCCAAATAATATTTAACTTTTAATATTAATTTTACTGTGGTGGTTTAGTTAATATGATAACAGCACTTGGAACCAAACCTATAACAAATAAGCAATAAATTAAACATACTATATGCTATGAGGGTAATCCAGAAAGTAAGGTTACAATAGTTAAGTAAAATTGAAAACTATATATTTTAATGAAATTCTTAGTATATGTAGAAGTGGTAATTTTATGTTCAATCACATAGTGGTAGGCGATGAAACATGAGTATCTTATGTTAATGTGAAACAAAAAATCGCTTTGTGAACAATGATGAGTTTAGATTTCATCAACCAGTGGCTAAATGAACAGGCGACAGAATTTAATTCAGTGGGAATTGAAAAACTTTTTAATAGGTATGACAAGTGCTTAAACGTTGGTGGAAATTATGTAGAAAAATAGTTTAAAGTATACTATGTAAGATGTATATAATAATAAGTCTGTAAATGCATAGAGTATTTTTTTATACTAAAACGGAACTTACATTCCGAACAACCCTCGTGAATTGTATAGGCAATATTATAAAATAAATAACAAAATTAATATAATAACATAAAATAATAATTATTATTATTATTTAATAAATAATGATAATAATAATATTATTAATGTCTAAGTATATACTGTGTATACAGACATGATGATAAAACATGCTGTTTTACACATGGCATGTCCATGAATGCTTATATTCCTAGTGTCTGTGTCTCTAGCCCCACATTTTAAATGTGCTCTAATTTTAACAGTTCCACAATTAGGAATAAAAATATTGATTAGCTTTGTTTATTTATATTTTTTTTACAAACCTTAATCTAAACTGTTTAGATATAGAAGAAAATTAAGTGCATAATTACAAAATAATAAACAAATGAAAAAAAAATACCTTATTTCATTTCAAAAATTTATTGAATTTAAAGTTTTTGAAAATTAAAATAATATTTTTGTAATTTTATATTAATAACTATTAACTATTACCTAATAGATCAAGTGGTTTTTCATAGTCGTCATTTGAAAACACTTTTCTTGGAAAACTAGTCATGAGACAAAAAGGAGCATCACCATCAGAACGATTAAGTTCAATATATACTCTTACAGCAGCCAGCATTTCTTTGACATTGAATGTTTGAATAAGAGATTGACCATTTGTAAGACGTATCTAAAAAAATTTTAAAATTTATTTAATCATTTATAAATGTGCTTTTTTAAAGCCGCGTCCACACTATGCCGAATGGTGTCGATCGACAAGATCGAACAAGTGTGTACTTGTCGCCCGGCTTGGTCGAAACATGTCGAGTCGAGTCGAACGCAACCCGAATCAAGTCGGTACAGATCAAAAAGAATCGAATCGACAATAGTAGTGTGGACGTGTCGAAATATGTTGCTCAACTTTTAGCTACAGCTGATATTATCGTATACTTTGTTATCATATTATATCATATATTTAAATTCATACTTTTCAACAAAAACTGATGTAAACATTTTCATTCTGTTTAGTTTTGTTTTTCTAAATGCATTTACTTGATTTTAAATATTATTAATTGAAGTTTACCATTCATTCATGATGAATTGGAGTGATGAACAAGCAATTTCTTTTATTGATTACAATCAAAAATATAGAATATAATTTTAATAATTATACTAAAAATATTAGAAAACAAAAAAGCGTTTTGGTAAAACACACTCGATATACGTGTCGGTACAGTTTTGTCGGTCGACTAGTCCATACATATGTTGGATAAGTTATAAGTCGACAGTGTCGATCGACAACGTCGATGACTCTGTCGGTCGACACCATTCGGCATAGTGTGGACGCGGCTTAATAACAATCACAATCTATTACTTTAAAACATGTTTTTCCCATAATTATATTTAGCTTTAATGCATAGGTATACATAATACTTTATAATTTCAAATTTGGTATGAAGATAATAGAAAAACTGTAGGGACGAGTGAGAAAACATAATAATACAAATATAGAATGCTAAAATTTTTAAAGAAAAATTATAAGACAAAATTTGTCAAACGTATTTTGACACATATAAGATAAAAATGTATAAGTACCTACTAATTATTTTATATTTATAAAATAAAAAAAAAAAATGACAAAGTAGGTACCATTAATAAAATACTAGAATAAAATGAGTAACTCCTTGGAGATAAAGCATACAAGGGTTTGGGTATTGAGAGAATAAAATATTTATTGGGAATTAAAAATTGTTTAACATTCATCATATTATTATAATGTTTATACAGAATTATTTAAAACATTCACTGGTCATATTAACTATTCTTAGATTAATGTTAGAACAACACTAGGAAAGTAATTATTAAAATTAAAACATTCTTGTAGTATATAAAATATCAAACAGAATACACACTCTCATGAATATTTCAATTATAACATATTAAAAATTATTACCTGTAATTTAGTTTCAGTGTAATCCTTGGAATGTTTTTGTGGACTTACAGTTACTGGTAAAACTTGTTTTTGTTGTTCTACTCCAGAGGCTTGACCAAAAATTTTTTTTCTAGCTAATTTGTCTGCTTCTATTTGGGCTTTTACGCGATCACGAGCAATTTTTTCTTCTTGTTTTTCACGTTTTCTTTCATCCATCATTTTTTTTATGTTTTCATCCTCCAATCTAGATAATAGTAATAAGATAATTAAAGTTTTTGAGTAGAAACCCAGCTCAGTTAATATTATAGAAAAAAAAATACTTTTTTCTTGCTGCAGATAATTCTTTACCAGACCGGATTCGAATTTTTTCTCTTTCCAATTCTTCTTCTTTTTCTTTGGCCTCACGTTCCTTACGTTTTTCCTTCAAACGTTCTTCTAACTTTTTCATTTGTTCTTTCTTCTCTTCTTCTGTCAATGGTTTTTTTTCTTCAGTTGATTCTGAGAATTTGCTATGACCAGATTTCATAGCATGATATTCTAATGCAGCAGTGTCAGTAAATAACTTGTTACAACTAAAAATATTATTTAAAACTAATAAACATATTGAAGTGATAAGCTGTTAAGCTCTAAATGAAGATCTATGTTTTATTCACTGAATCACTTTAAATTATAATAAATTAATATCTCCTCCCAAAGAAATCAAATGCTTACTAGTAAGATCTATCATTGAATATGGCAATATTTTATGGGACGCTTTGGCTACTGGGGCCTGCTATATGATTGAACTAGTTCAGAGGAAATTCCTTAGACTCGCTGCTTACAAACTCCACATAACTTGTCCACCTCATGACTATACTTCTGTCCTTATTGCTCTGGGTCTTCTTAGTTTGACTGACAATAAGCACTTTGTTAATAATTGATTATTTTCTAATCTTCTTTCTGATAAAATTGATTCCCTTAAATTGTTATCCATCACTAATTTCATATACTACTCATCAAAAACATTCTAACAATTTTTTACATTCCTCATTTGTCTACTAATTTTCCATAAAAATTCTCAAATTATACATCTTATGTACCACAAATCCCGTCTTTCACACTTGATTGATATACCTATCCATGTTTTCAGTATCATAATTTTTTTATCTTAAAATATTGTAATACCTTTTCAATCATTTTTATTTATACTAGTACTATTGCAATTTATGCGAAGTACACACTTTATTATTTTTAGAGTACTTACTCTTCACATTTGTATGACTTAGCTACAGCTGAAGATGGTGCATCAGTTTCAAAAGTATTACTTGAAGCTGAACCTGCTTGAGAAGTTGAAGGTTCCATTTCATCATTATGTGCTAATAACCTGGTTAAGTAAATAACTTGTGAGGTTTGAATAACTATTTATATTAAAAATTATTGCAGTTTTAAGTTTAGGGAATACAACTAGGTAGTTAATAATAAAGTAATTATATGAAGTAACACAAGGTACAAAATCTTACCACTCCATAGCTTGTTCAACACCTTTATTTCCAGTCATTGAAACACTCTTTTCGCTAAAACAAAAATATTGTAAGAAAACTAATGAGCTATAGTGTTTTAGTTATAATAACTCACGCTTTTTCTTTCTGAAAACCCATGTCAAGAAGTATCTGAATTGTTTCTTGAGACATTATGTTTAATGCTAGGATAAAATAACAAAATTGAATTTAATAACTTTAATAACAATGACAATCAAAATTAAAATTGTTTATCATTGAATTACAGCTAGAATTGTAAAAGATTTCAGATTTCAGAACTCAGAAGTCGAATGCCGATATGAAGATCAATAATCGTTTCTCTGATGAATACAAAGTAATGATAAAGCCTGCAAGTCATCATAGATAATAAAAACATGGATTATAAAATAGCAGTTGTATTTGAATAGAAAAATATTTCACTGATAAGAAATGCATATATTTGGCATAGATAAATCAAATATTTTATTTATCTGTAATATTTGGTAAAGAGCGGTCGGGGTTACATCAGTTTATATGAATATTTTATGGAACGACAAATATAATATGAATACAAGAGTTGTCAGAAAATATTATTACAGTTGTACGACTGATCATGTACTCTAAAATATAGTTGAATGATAATATTCATTCTTGAATTAATTAGTTGTAACATAAAATTAATTACATATTATGTTTAATCAGTTATTTCATATCACTATTATCTTAATTATTACATATAAACCGCGACCAAGAGCATGACTCGCTCCACTCGCCGACCGCACCGCTTGCGTTCCGAAAATCGAAAATACTTCTGGCTTGCTGTGCATTGTGCAACGTGGAATCATTTCGATTTGATAATCGAAATTTCATATACTTTATATACATAAATAAACTTTTACTGTTCGTACAATTCTATTTTCGATCTAATCTAAATTCGTATAATTCAGCTATAGATAAACAATAAATTTATATTTTCATATAATTATAAATAAAATATATAGAATAAGAATAGTTGACATTTTCAACACACCCACCAAGAACCAGAGGTATCTTGAAGGACCCGAAGAGCGAAAATTATCCGTGATGCAAAGTATATTCGATTTTCTTGTCTATACGTTAATTTACTATATTTAACTTTTATTTTATTCTTTTTTATATCTTAAATAAATAAAGGGAAAAACTATTAATGAGAAAAAGTGTTAGAAAAATGTCCAAAAATTTTTTTTCAAATTTTCTTGCGCGCCAAAATGTTTCTCTTATTATTATTTATTTATGTTTAAATTTTCATGAAATTTGGATAAAAAATGATAGTTTCTGAGTCTTTTTTGTCAAATTTTGGGTAGTTAAAAAGAGTTAAAAAAAAGTAAAGTAAAGAAAAGTATAGACAAGAAAGCCGGACATACTTCGCAACACGGATATTCTTCGCTCTTCTGGTCAGATACTCTTGAAGGGTGTGTATAATTTTAAAGAAACGATAAATCATTTCTTCAATAAGATTATATAATTCGTAAAAAATAAAAATATAACATATTAGAAAGGTAATAAATAAAAAGCCGGACATACTTCGTACGATGGGTGTACTTCGCACGACGGGTGGTATTTTCTTGACGGGCGTATTGAATTTTAAAGAAACGATAAATCATTTCTTCAGTAAAACGATTCTGAACGAAGGAAGTTAATAATATAAGAAAAAAA
>JAIPRM010010005.1:0-14159 GCA_025469315.1 Stegophylla sp. TES_Ste_2020 | reverse complement strand
GACAGCAGTGTTATGAGCTATACTGAAATCATTTGTTAGTTAATCAAATTTTTTTTTTTTCTGTAAACAATTTTCCATATAGATTTACCTGTCCAAAAGTTTAGATCAGCAACTTTTAGAAACCGGACTTGCCTCTAGTTGGTATTTTAGAGAGGTCATTTTTTGAATTTCTCAATTCTTCTTCTTTTTTTTCTTTTTTTTTTTTTTTTTTGTGAAAAAACTACTCAAAATTTGACAAAAAAGACTCGTAAACCATCATTTTTTGATCCGAACTTTATGAAAATTTAAACAATAATACGAAAAATATTATGTTACAAATCACGACTATTATTGTTCTTTATATTATTGACTTCCTCCGTTCAGAATCGTCTTATTGAAGAAATGAGTTTCTTCTAAATTCTATATACCCACCAAGAGTATCCACGAAAATTGCGTGTTCGTGATTCATTTTTTTTTTTTTACGTGCCATCCTTTGCCATTATGTATATATGTACGAGGCGAATGAGTGTATAACGGTTTATAAGTGCCTAACGTTACAACGACTCGTATTCGTACAATCGTATAAATTGCATTAAAAATACATATACATATATCTTGGGAGGTATGTTGTGTTGAAAATAATGCGAGTTTTCGTACATAAATAATATTTACTCACATTTGACCCGCTTCGTGCTTCGATATGTACACAAATGTTTCAGGTATAAAACGAGTCCTTTGTATTTAACGGATTTCAAAATAATGGGGGGGGGGAAATGTTCAAACAAAAAAAAACGTGCGTTATTTTACTTAGGACAAATTACAGAGTTTCACGGAATGAGTGAACTTTATATTATCATCACTAGGGCCCGAAACTTGATGCATTTGCATCTTTTTTTTCTTTTGCTATAGCGTGTTGCTCATCACTACAAAAATTTGATTCATGAAATACAAACTCTAATGGCACAATTTTTAAATTTGCATTTTTTGGGGAATTTTTCGATTTATGGTCATTTTTAATATTTTTGGCGCATTTTTTCTTCATTTTTCTACATTTTGTACATTTAATTGCATTTTTTAAAAATTTTCATTCATCTTTTATTTTATTAAAAATAAAAGATCGACTGTAGGGTTACAGTCGACATGTATACTGTTACAGAGTAGTCAAAAAAACAAAATTTTAAGAAAATTAGAAATTCTACAAAATGGAATTTGTAGAATCCTCGAGAGTATTCTCAATTTTATTTTATTTTTTCAAGTTTATAAAATATAAAACATAAATGCTTAATGTCATTTGTACAGTAGTAGTTCAAGAATTTGGACAAAAAAAGAAATATCACTAGATTATTATTAAGAATATATTAATATTTTTTTTTCGAGTGTATAAAATGTATATTTTTAATGTCATTTTTTAACATTTTAATGAAAATTCTATGCATATTTTTAGTGCATTTTTCACATATATTTAGGTCATCACATTTAACGTGTATAATAATCCTTTGTGGTGGACTCCCGTGCAGTATAGTCGTAAACGACATGGAAAAAAAAACTGCCGTTCGCCAACACAAACGAATAATTTCGACCGGAAGTCGATCATTGCGCGGTTTTTCGTCCGCAATATATAATACGCGTATTATGTGTATTTAATTATAAACGTATTTTCGTGTCGGTGTGCGTGTGCCGTTTGTACAAATAACTCGTAATAGATACATATAATATAATATAGCAAGTGCAGTGCCGGATCTAAGGGGGGGGGGGGAGACAAGTGGATATCATTGCCCCGGGCGCCGTCGGTACGAGGGCGGCTCTTGAATTTATGAAAAATCAAAAAAGCTTAGTTCGGATGTATTAAGAATGGTATAAATGTTTCAATTTTTTTTTCATTTGAAATGTTTAAACTTGAAAATTTATATAATATTATATATTATTTATGAATTTTTATACATAACTATTTTTATCTGACGTAGATAATATCTTAAAGTTCATAAAAATTATTAATATTATAGAATAAAAATTTCGTGTTAAAACAACCCCTCTTCTCCCCAAGGACGGGCACTCCAGTTTCACACGTGGAGTGCACACTTAAGGGCGCTGCATTTTTACTTGCTCCGGGCGTCAAATGTCCTAGATCCGACACTGAGCAAATATATACTTAAAAGGACACAACGCGTATAATATGATCGTCGCGTACGCAGTCTGCAGATATGGATTTAGCATGAGTGCTGCTGCCCTAGGCTCTAACTAATTTGCTACTCCCAAAATCAACCCCTCCTTGCACAAAAAAAAAAAAAAAAAAAAGATTAATTATCAATGACTTGCTGATTTACTTAAATTTATAGAATACAAAAGTTCAAACAGAACACATTAAGTTATCTTTTTATGATGATTTCACATACGTATTTCTGATAATAATATATTATTTCATAAGACTAATAAAAATATAGGATGAAATTTCCAAGTGAATTATGCAAAAAAGTATAATTATGAGAATAAAACGCATTAAGAGGATAATAGTCGATGCCCAAAGTAAGTTTACTTCATTGTAATCAGATAACGATTCAAATTTTGATTTAGAAAAATAGAAGATTCCTTTCGAGAAACTGTAAAATTAATTGAGGGCAAAGGGTAGAGAAAATTTACTTGAATACTTACAGCATTCATACCGTATATCTGTTCGAGAATTTTAATCCCTTATAAAGCAGCTTTATACACGATCGACTTGCGAGTTTAATCCTGGGTGATTATATTATTATACTATGTTTAGATTGTAGGTACGCGCATTTGAAGTCGTTTCCTTTTATTCCTTTGTAATCTCCCCGGGGCTGAATCGTGCGAGGGTTTGTAGGATGTCTAAAAAGAAAAAAAAAAAACACGTCGGTAGAGTTTATAAAATGTTACATTTTCGTAACCTGGTGAAATTTCGGGGAAGGGAGGGTGGTTTAAAAACCTGTTGCTCTGTGGTTAGGTCTCTGCCCCAATTGTACAGGACGTGTTCAATGACGATCGACGACAACAGATTTTATACCGTTTTGTACTTGAATTCTCCGATCCGTGTATACTATATGAGGCGTCTAGTTTCAAAACCAGCTAAAAGATCATTTTTTCAAAATGGTTTTTTTTTTTAATTTTCCAAATATTCATACTGTATTACATAGTTGGTAAAAATATTGAACATCAAACACGGATATAATCGATATGAAATAAAGGACAGAAAATTGTGGTTAGTATCAAAACCAGCCATCTAACGATGTTTATTTCAAATCAAGCCATAATTAAACACATGTTTTTAGCTGCTCTGATAATAGTACTCAAATTTTTTGAATTCCCATGAAATTAAGTATTAACTATTAGTAAGTTCTATTTGGTTATTATTTTCTACTATTAGGTAATTATATACATAAAATTCAAAATGTTTCGTATTTTTTAAATTTTCCAGTGTTTGTTTTAAAATCAACTATCTCATAAAATCAATTTCAAAACCAGCCATTAAGTGAAAAAAAAATAAAAATTCTTGGTTTCAAAAACAGCCATATGCTTAAATTCACAACAAAACCAGCCATTTCAAAATTATAAATTTATTTAACTCTTGTAATAATATTTTTACAAAATATATTTTCACATATAATATGTGTACCATTCAAAGCTTTGATTTCATATTTATTATAAAATCATAGACCAAGTATTTTACGTTATTTTCGTTTTTTGTTGTTTTTGAAAAATTTCGAAAATTGCTTATAGCTGGTTTTGAAACTAGACGCCTCATATTATAATATTCATTATCAGATTTTATATTATTTGACATACGACACAACGCACCAGCAAAACGCTGCATTGTTATTACAAACGCCAGTGGTGTGTGTGTGTGTGTGTGTGTGTGTGTGTGTGTGTGTGTGTGTGTGTGTGTGTGTGTGTGTGTGTGTGTGTGTGTGTGTGTGTGTGTGTGTGTGTAAAAAAGCGAACATTATAATATAGGCGTGACTCATGTGTAAATCTCGGCTGGTGGTAGTAAACCTTTGACCTTAAAAATAATGAAAAATAAAAAGTGAACGTATATACTATTAGTCTGCGCGTACCGAACCGAAGTACGGAGGTACCGGTATGCAACGAGTCGAGCAAGACATGAATATTTTATTATGTACTGGTAACTTATTTTGTCCGTTTCGTTTGAAATTGTAATAGTCAAAATTTGTCATCTTCGCGCGCGCGTGTGTGTGTGTACGACTATGCTTTTACAGCGGCGGATGTTTAGAGGATGGTCCCTCCCAAATTCCCACAAAGAATTTAACAAATTAAACAATTTTCACCGCAAAACTATTATTCAATTGAGTGTATTATGGTCGTGACTAGGACGCAGGCTCTAAAAAATAAAACTAATAGTACTTGGAGACATTAAAAAAAAAAAAACCTATTCTTTAATTGTTTTTGAGTTAACAATATTAATTAGTATTAATCTATACGCTACCTCAGTCATTAAACTTAAAATATACAAAATATAATAATTATTCCAAAGCAAATAAATAATTTTTCATTTCGATTTAAATTTATCCGTTTTGTGAGCAATTTGCTTGAAACACAAAAACTGTTCTCAAAAACCGAAGAAGTTCAAAAATGAATGACGTGAAATGAATTTTGAGAAAACACTCCGAGTCGCCTTTAGTAGTAATATCCGCGCCCTAGTCTATACGACTTATGACCATAGGTGCAATTAGAGGGGGGCTTTAGGGGACTAAGCCCCCTCAAAACTGCTCATAACCCTCCAGAATTTTTGAGAATTACATAAGTTTAATGCCTTTTTGGGAGACTAAATTAATAAAATAAACATATTAGTCCCCCAAAAAAATGTTTTCCAAGTTGCGCCAATGCTTATGACCCCTCTCAAAAAATGGAATCCAAGAGCCGCCACTGCATATATAGAATAACAGTGTTACGTAAGTAATGACGTGTGTAACACATGTGCAGATATCGTTATTATGGGTAAATGTTCGAAATTGTTCCACATTTGGGTCGGGCGCGTGATCGAAACGTGGCGATTTCCTTGCGGTCGATCGACCAGCCCGAGAGCTTATTTTTTTTTATTATTATTGTTTTTACATTGATTGGATATATCGATTTAGAGCAACGCGGGTCAAATCTATTGTCGACGAATTATTATTATTATTATTACTCGTACGTTGATAGTAGTGTTTTAATAACGAGCTCTGTGTTCTGTACCCGAATAAACGCGATTGTTCGGCGTTCTGCTGCGGTGCGCACGCGCAAGGGGTCACACGTAAAAAAAACGGCCATTTCACGCGTATATTTATGTAATAATCTCAGCCGTAGTTGCTGAGACGGATTTACACTATTGCCGCCCCTGGACAACTGTTTTTCTTTAACGCCCAAAAAAATTTTCTGCCGTTCAAGTGTAAGACGCGAATTTCGAAGCGATATATTTTTTTTCCCCCTAAATAATCAATTTTTAGGATCAATAATCGTTCTACTTGTGAAAATAGGAAAACCAATAATACCAATGTCAAAAACGAAAATGTATTATCAAATTGAACAAAAATATTATTAATAAATTTAAAATATTCTTCAAAATTAAAATTAAGTATTTGACAATCCTGTAGTGCTGAAATAATCGATATAGGTACTTTATAGTTATTTTTAGTATAAAATGATGTAAATAGTCAAATATTTAATCTTAATAAACCGAATTTTCCCATTTAGTCACCCCTACATTTCCCAGAGAAGAAATTTAAAAACGACAATTATTCTCATTATATTGTCATATTATTGTTTTGTGTATCAACATCAGTAACATTTAATAAAATAACCAACACTTCGGTAAACGTTTTTAAAATAAAAAATATTTTTGGAACGTAAAAACGTATGACTACAATAATTATTATTACTTTGAAGTCGATTGAAATATAATTTTAACACGAAATTGCCACTTCCGAGAACAGGCGGTCGGTCAGGTTCGAGTTTTTATTTCTAATAGTTGCACGTTTCCCAGTATTCGAACTTCATCGTTTTGGTAACCTCTCCGAGTACATTCGAAACCGCGTTATTATATGCTAACTATTGCTAATTCGATGCATTAACATATAAATGTGACGATTTTCATCGTTCTCTCGACACGTCCGATTTGTAGGCTCTTTCCGTTTCACGCAATTAGCGGACGACGACGACGACGACGAGACGTGGTGAAAAAAATGTTCAAAAATACTTTTCTTCAAAAACGTCGTGTATAATAATAAATATTCACTGTTCCCATCGTTATTAATTATTATACGTCGTATGTATGTCTCTCGACGGGTGTTCCGCGTCGTTTCACTCGCGGCGTCGTCGTCTCGCATCGTATTCGTACGTCGTAATCGCGTCTTCAATCGCAGAACATAAATAATTTTTACTCGCCAGTGTTACGCCGCACCACGGTCAGCCCCTGGGGGAGGGGGGGGGGTACCGTACCCGCTCGATTTGTCAAACGCGTATATATTACAGTCCAAGAATAATATATAAACTATTATTTTAGGGTCGTGAATTCGTACACTACGTTCGTCGAGGCTCATTATAATTATTATCAGCGCGTTTCGTTTCGGATCTAATAATACGTGATATGACATTCAGAACATTTCCTCCCTCTCGCACCGCTTCCCTTCCACGAGATCCGAACGATTTTCAAAATGCGAAAAATCTACGACAGTAATATTATTTATTCACCAGCCTCAGCGTTACCCAAATTTTTTTCTCTTGGGAACCCTTAGAAAATAATTTGTGATTGGCGGAACCCAAAGCCGCCGATCAAGATTATTCTTGATTTTTGGACTATTAATAATAATATTATAATCGTGCATCATATTATCGTTAATATATGCGTTATGAGTAGAGCTGTAATTTTATAGGAAACTGCAATTTTTTCAACTACCTAATTGTAAATTGTAGCTTTTTTAACACAGAATTTAAATTGTCTAACAAAAAATTTAATTTTGTTACTGTCGTTTTGAATTTGTTAACGATTTAAATTATTTTTTAACATTTTTTCCTTATTTTTACCGTTTTTATCGAAATCTGTGAATAAACATCTTAACTTGAATATTTTTATTTAAAATATTCTGTATTCTAAGTCAAACATACATTTATATGTTTTAAATTAATTTGTCTTCAAAATTCGATAAATTTGAGTACATAACTACAGAGTCAATTGAATTCAAATTCAAACAAAATTATTTTTTTAAAAATTTTTCTCGCATTTCTTAAATAAATTGAACAATTTTTATCTACCTATGTAAAATTAATATGAACATAAAATAATACTAAAATCGATTTATTTTATTTAAAAGACAACACAATTTCTCGAATTTTTAATAAATCGTGGTTTTCGTTCCGATCAAAAATAATGATTTTAAGTTAATTTTTTGAGACTTAAAACGAATTTCGAAATTTTTTTTATTAAATTCATAGGTATTTCATAGCCCTAGTTATGAAACTGCAATAATAAATCTAATGTCAAACCGTTTGCATTGTTACGTTTGAAATAAACAATATCTTTTTTTTATTGAAATCCTAATTTTCAAACAAAAATAATTATGATGGAGAAATATCTTAGATGCGTTTATTTTCAAAATTTCAAATAGACTAATAATGGAACTGTTTATGTTTTTAAAATTGGGTTATAAAATTTGCTATAATGTTTGACAGCTGAATTTGAAACAATTCTGTAGGGACATTTAATCTGTTTTAAATTGTTCCGCCGGCTAAGCGGATAAGTGTAAGCGAAAAAATCATGGTTGAATTGTGAATGTAACTGGCGGAACCCCTAGGTTCCGCGGAACACACTTTGGGAACCGCTGTACTATCCGTTAAACGTTGTTTTGCCAATAAAATATTACAGCTGTATATTTTTATAAGATTTCTAATCTCGCTTCCCGTGTTCATGCTCGCGGTGTAGATCGACCATTCGTTTGGCGTTAGGAATTGCGTGGAAATGCATGTAAACTGTAAATTGATCGAGCTTCGAATGAATGGTATAGTGCAAAGTAAAAAAAAACATTTCCTAAACGAGCGTGTAAATGTATTTCGCCCAATCGGTAAAACGACAATAGATTTTGTATAAATAACAGTAGCACTATGGATTCTTTTTACATTTAAACTATTTTAATTATAATAGTTAGAAGTGCTGGACAAAAAATATTATTAAGTGGTCAGGTGTTTGTCGCCTTTAATTTCATCCCCACCCAACCGATAAAACTTCTTTTGATAGTTACTTTTCGACCAAAACGAACACAGATTAGATTACATGAGTTCTTAATTAGAATTGGAAGAATTGAAAATCACGTGTTGACTATGGAAAATTATTTTTATTTTATATTGTGTTTTATACGTGTTTGCTTTTTTAGACGCTCCTTATGGGGTTTAATAGATAAAGAAGAATATTATTATCGTTATCGTGCACACTCCCCAATAGTTACATCACCCAGGAATAAGTGTAAGGATGCCCACTCGTCCCTCCGCTTAGATCCAGCGTACTGATAACTATTGATGTCTGATATACAATTAAAACATATTTTTTATTTTATTATATTATTGTTCTATCTTGGGGTGGGGGGGCGAAATATCCGCGGGGGATTCGTCCGTAGTCCGTTTGAGTGCAATACGGAACGAGCTGAAACAATCGAGCACGCGCGTTCTGCGTTTATTATAATCTAAATCTACATATTATTATTATTTCGTGTTGTGAGTGCGCGTGTATACAATTACGATTCGAACCTACATCCGATTTTTTTCTTTTTTTTTTTATCTTCGTAATCTCTTCATCATCGCCGTCGGCCGCCGCACATGGATTTATTTTTTCCACCGCATCCGTTGCGCCTATATTTGTGTATTAATGCGTATATAATATGCATCTCGACGCGTCTTTCTCACTGCACACAGTCGGCCGACACTCGTGTCGTCGGAATTGGATACGCGCGTGCCCTCCGGTCGCCTTCCCCAGAGCAGACAGCAGAAACACGTTGTAGCAACACTCTGTACACCGTGTTCGTAAATATCGTACGATTTTATACAGTGTGCTTGTATTATACATTAAGTGTGACGTGTGCTGGCCAACGACCCTCTGCGTTACTTCTTCCGGTGGCCAAAGCGGAAGAATAAAACAACTGTACGCATATTGTTTACAAGGTGATGTGTTCCAGGTTAGATTAGCAGTGGAATCGAAAACATATTTTTTCTTGAATGAGGAACCCTTAAGGGTAGGTGCGCGCGCTATACTGTCAAAACTAAACGTTCTAAATTGAATTTTAGATTCTGAACGGAGTGAAGAAGCTAATGTTTTTACAATGATGTTTTAGATTCTGAACGAAGTGAAGAAGCTTATGATTTTACAATGATGTTTATTTTTATTTTTTTTTCTGTTTTTTCTCTTTCTGTGAACACTTTTTTCTATAGAAATACATGTTCAAAAGTTTCGATCAGTAACTTTAAAGATCCAAAATCGGATCTAGTTGGTACTTTAGAGAGGTCATTTTTTAAATTTCTCAATATTTTTTTAAAAAACGCAGAAAAACTGTAAAAAAATGGACGAAAAACGGCAAAATTTGCAGTTACCTGAATTATCGTAAAATTTAAAATTTATTTTAACCATAACTTCTAGAATAATGCAGATAGAAACTTGAAACTTTCACTAAAAACTAGAAATGGTCACGAGAATATGTCTTAGAAATTTCAAAAAGATTTGATCAATTTTGAGTTAAGTACAGCATGTTGAAAATTTCGAAAATTTCTCATTTTTTAATAGTTTTTATGTAATAAAATTTTTGATTTTTGATATTAAGACTTGAAATTTTAATATAATCTCACTGACATATGTGTCTAATTGATCTGAAAAAATCTCAAAAATCGTTAGTCAACCTTTTTTTTTATACCCGTTTGAAGTTAGAATTTCGACGAAATTCGTTAGTTTTACCTAAAATTACGCACTTCAACGTACATATAAGAAAATTGGCCAAACCGATTGTTTTGAAATTTGGTGCCTAGATCAAACTTTGACAAAAACTACTCAGAAATCATCATTTTTTGATCCGAACTATATGAAAATTCAAACATAGATAGAAAATCAAATAAGAAAGACTTTGGCGCAAGAAAATTTTGGACATTTTTCCAATATTTTTTTTTCTCATTTATTTTTTACATTATTAACTTTCTTTGTTCAGAATCGTTTTATTGAAGAAATGATTTATCGTTTCTTTACACGTTAATTTCTAAAATTCAATACACCCGTCAAGAGAATCCGACCGGACGACGTGCGAAGAACATCCCGACGAGCTAAGTATTTGTTTACCGTTAAAATAACAATTCGGGAATAAATTAATTTTATAAACTATCAAATCTGACATAAATACACAACATTTAATTAATAATAATATACGGCAGTGAAAACGATTACGTGCTTCTTTTACTTCGGGTTTTTTAATTGTTTTATTCTTTAAATTGTTGTTTTAACGAAAAATGAATTTCCCTGCGAGATTTTTAGTTAGGTCCCTCCAAATCCCTGTTTTGTTTATGTCACACGATTTTCAGACGCCATCGTGAGGTCGCCGCCATACGTGACATATTATTATAATAGGGATTTTATAAGACGAAAAGCCTCATACATGCATTTATTTTTGCCTAAATTAAATATGAAACAAGATATGTTTGTTAAAATGGAATTGTCCGCCGCGGTTCTCTGAGTATTATGTCCCCTTCGCCCTTTTAAATCCGTATGTCAATAACATTATGCATATAATAGAAAACATAATAATATGGAGTTACTTTATAAATTCTATTTTGATTTTTCTCAAACTTTTCGCATGAACTCAAAATTATTTCGCAAGTCATGGTTCCAGGCATGCCAGGGGCCAATTCCACTCATCGGTCGTTCACAAAGTCTATATATATATAGACCTGAAACACACCCTGTAGACGCGTGTTGGGTTATAATCAGGGATTGGGATTTTATAGCATTTGCATATTTCTTATGAAATGCTTAAAAAATAGCAGAGTAAGCTAAAAATTTGTTTTATGATACAGAGAATTCAAATAAAAAATTTTATTTCGCGATATTTTAGTTTTTACTGCTTTTTTTTTTTTTTTTTTTTGGATTTTTACCCGGTTTTGAATCAAAATCGATCATATTTTTTGAATTTATATTTTAGTAAACGTGTTTTTAGATTTTTGTCAATTGAATTATCAAGTAAATTGTAAATGTATCGTGATTAAGTAAATAGACCGATTACGCTGATTGGTTGATGCAACATACCTTTTAGACAAAAATAATTTTGAAAAATTAAAATTTGCTTCAAATCCTTTGGAGGGTGAAGAAAATTAAATTACTCGATGAACTTAAATGTAGCAATATTGTATATTTTAAATGCGCACCAATTGTATCAGTAGACAAGTTCAAATTCGAAAATCTGACCAAGCATTTGTTAATTCAATGTAACACTCCAGGTGAACATTTTAAATCGCTTAGTTTTATTTAAAAATTTTTGAAGATAATAAATTGGGTAATTTTTTTTTTTTTTTTTTTTTTACAGCCTTTCAGGATTCTAATCAGAATGATTAAATGATTTCAAAACTTAAGTAACTACTTTCAATGATTTTTAAATTTTTAAAAAGTTATTAATTAATACATTTCCTTTTATTGTTTTTATTGCATATTTTTAGCGCATATTTATGCAATTTTAAGTGCTATAAAATCCCAACCCTGCAAGTGAATCCGGACAAGCGATCTATGAAAGGGATGATAAAAATCATCGGATTTAACCGAAAAAGCGAAGCGCGCGAGCGATTGACGGCCACGGTCGGATGTTTCATCATTATTGTTATTATTATTTCCAGAGAGTGTACACGGTGTACACGCGCGCACGTCTGGAGAGTCTCTGCGTTTCGCGTATATTTAATTTGATATGTTTCTGTGATTCACACGGATATTTTGTTGTCCGCGGTAAATATACATATATGCGCGCGCGTTCTTTTAATAACGGTTTTGTACTTAAAAACCCTTATTATTATTATTATCATATTTTGACGTGCAGTGCAATTTTCTTTTTATTGTCTGAATAATATCTTCGTTTTGCCGCCCAAGGATGATAATACGATAATGTACCGTATCGGTATTTATTTCCGTCTCGTGAATTCCCCAAATTCGCCTGTACACATTATAACCGCGTTGTAAAATGATTCTTTTGTGATTTATTTTTTCAAAAAAAAAAAACCCATGTGTTCGAGGGCGTGGTGGATCACGGAAAATTACGTCGCTATCCCGAGAACCCCCTGGGGGGCTTTTTACAAAAAAAAAAAAAAAAAATATTAAACGTGTCGACACCTCGCCACGAAATACACGACCTAATTGTACTATCCGATCCCATGTTCGTGTGCACGGGGGGTTTTAAGAGTGCAAAGGCGCAACCCCCCAAACTCTTTATCCGAGAACCGACTTTGAGCTGTGATAGGTTTGAAAACTTTTGAAAAAGTCAAAATTGTAAACCTCATGTGATTTGATTGATAACACCTTAACTAATAATAAAGATAATAATATTAAAAATAGCTACGTGTAACAACGAATATGGCCAATTTACGAAGAGAATCTTATACGGATGGATTAACTAAATAGAAGGTCGTGAAAATCAACTTATTCGATTCTTAATAATATCGTTGATTCACCAGTTGTATATTATTTTATTTTCATAAAATTTGTATTTAATTAGTAAAAAAATTTTGTTCAAATTTGAAAGTTTCTAATATCGTGAGTCAATTCGTCTCGGTGCTCCCTAACAAGTTGTCTTAGGATTCTGTGAATTCCAATTTTAATTTGTCATTTGGAAGGTTCAACATTTCCGGACGCCTGAAATGATGTTTGGGTAATGCTGTGTTCGGGTGGAATGTTGCCGGTGGCAAAAATACCCCTTGAAATACCATAGTTTTCCTTTAGTTTTCTCAGTAACCTCGTAAATATTTATATCACGAACCAAATTATATATCATCTACATATGTGTTACAACTATAGCTGGTTATAATCTCATACAATATGTCAACGATGAGTTTCGTCACGACTTGGTGCATACATATCTTTGTTTTTATACGAGATTTATCTCAATAGAAATGTGACTTTTGATATTATAAAAAGTAAAATGGTAGTTGTATAGAGTTTTAAAGAAACGATAAATCATCTCTTCAATAAGACGATTCTTAACAAAAGAAATTACCTAATAATATAAAGAACAATATTATAATAATCGTCATTTTCAACACGCCCATCATGAGTATCTGACTCGGAGAGCGAACAATATTGATGATTGTGAAGTTTTCTTGTCTATACTTTACTTTACTTCATTTCACTTTTAACTCGCCCTGTATGTACAGTTTTATAGTATCGTATAAACTATACAACTGGGAGACAATTCGAGTATACTACCTGGATTTGGAGGCGATTCGTGTGGGTGACTGCCCCCCTATCGCCCCTCTCCACCAGTACGCCACTGATTTCGACCCGAATCTGACGTCCATAATCATAATTCCTGTGTCTGCTCCATGTGAAGTGTGACTACGCTCTGCGTTAATTTTTATTAGCAACAGTGATATTTTTATATCTCTGACCTTTTTGCAGGCGTGATAAACGTGTCAACGACGTTAATTAAACTCTAATGAGTTCGTATCGTTCACCACTACCGTTACCCCGTACGACGTTTCGCTAAAAATAAAAACAACTTAAAAAAAGCCGGACATACTTCGCACGATGGGTGGGTTTCTATTGACGGGTGTATTTAATTTTAAAGAAACGATAAATCGTTTCTTCAATAAAACGATTCTGAACGAGGGAAGTTAATAATATAAAAAAAAAAAAAATGTTAGAAAAATGTCCAAAAATTTTTTTCACATTTTCTAAATTTTCTTGCGCCAAAATCTTTTTTATAGGATTTTCTATCTGTGTTTAAATTTTCATAGAATTCTGATCAAAAAATTATGGTTTCCGAGTCGTTTTTGTCAAATTTTGGGTAGTTTTTTCCAGAAAAAAAATTGAAGAATTGAGAAATCAAAAAAATGACCTCTCTAAAGTACAATCTAGAGGCGAATCCGGTTTCAAAAAGTTACTGATCGAAACTTTTGGACAAGTATTTCTATACGAAAAGTTGTACACAGAAAAAATAAAAAAAATAAAT
>JAIPRM010010004.1:0-14159 GCA_025469315.1 Stegophylla sp. TES_Ste_2020 | reverse complement strand
CTAGTGGTAATGGAACCGGCCTAGTGCGCGACAGCACCAGGCTCGATTCCAGCCCGGCACTACGAATTTTTGCATTTTTTTTTTTCTCATATTATTAACTTCCTTCGTTCAGAATCGTTTTACTGAAGAAATGATTTATCGTTTCTTTAAAATTTAATACACCCGTCAAGAGAATACCACCCGTCGTGCAAAGTATGTCCGCTTTTTTATTTTTTACTGGCCGTCAGCGCGCCACACACACTGTATACGAAAAATATTACGCGCGTTCACACTTTATACGCGTCCGGCGCGAAATAAACGCCTGGGGTAGTCCTATACGATTTGCGCAGAATCGAACGTATAAATTATGCAAAACTACGACTTAAAAAAATTACAACGTTTTCGCATAACGTCCGGCCGTGTGCGCACGCGCACGTATGTAAATCCGTGAAATCCGTGGACAATAATAATATTTATGTGAAACGTATATTATACCAGATACAGAAATACAAAAATAAGGTACGAATTAGATTATTGTTTTTTTCTCTCAGACCCTTTCTCGAGGGAATCAAAGCCAATGTGTTAACGTACATATTACAAAATTCTCAAATTTAAAAAAATATTTTTAATTGCAATTTTTTTACACGGTCAATTTGTCAAGGTTGAGAAATTTTTTCGGTGAATTTTCATCCTTAATACAACGCTATTTATAATAATATATAATGTATTGTTCTGATTCGGGGAAAGTTAAAAATATATTTCATTTGATTTTTAATTAATATTATCTTAATTAAAACCTCTTCTATCTAATATATTTAATCGAATCTGACTTACAGACTTACCCGACTATGGTCCAACTAATTATTCTTATTTTAATAACTGTAAAAAAAATACACAAATATTGTAACTACTAGGTTTATGGCAAAGAAGAAAAATATCAGATTTTACAAAATATGCATTCGAGATCAAACTATAAAATATAAACAAATAACCAAATAAATTATGAATGATTTTATTGTAAATATGTATTAATCCACAGTATTATCAAAAAAATAATAAAAAAAGTTCAAATTTATATGCGTTATATAAATCGTTATTCCAATATGGCTTAATAGTTTGGGGAGGTTGTTTTGATAATGCAATACGGCCCCTAATAACACAACAAAATCAAGCTATTATTAGGATATGTTTAAATAGAAATGTTTTAACAGATTCATCAGTTTCTAACTACAAAGAGTTAAACGTATTACCGGTCAGGTTACCGTACAGACAGTTCGCCATATTATATGTTTCTAAAAATATTAGTTTTACTAAAATTAATGAACGTGAAATAAGAGCTTATGATATCAAAGTTGAAAATACTAAAAAAAATTTTGGAAAAATTTTCTGGACTACTTAGGGCCAACTAGTTTTAATGAAATGCCATTGTATCTTAAGAAAAATATTTTTTTTAACAGAAATAAAAAATCTGGTTATCAAATAAATAAAAAACTAATTATTAATTAGTTGTTGAGTTAATTGTAATTTTTAAGCTCATGTTGTGTCTTATTTTATTTTGTTTATGTAATTTAATCAAATTCAAATGTTTAAAAAAATAATATTAACGATAGTTAGGTATAGTTTTAATGTATATTTTAAAATTGTACAATAACTCAATTATCCCACCACATGCTTTGCTTAAGGGGATAATTTAATTTTAATATATTACTGTCACTAATTTGTTGTATAATGTAATGTATTGATTTTAATAATAATAATAAATACAAAAATATACTCAACAATGTTGTTGGGGACACTACTAGTAGTACATAAAATGCAATTAAAAGCAGTACTGTCCTACAAAAATAATTACATTTGGTCACCGTAATATTGTACAGGGCGTCCGCCGTAATGTTTATTGCGCGTAAATACTGCGCTGTACGCGTTTTGAAAAGTTGAAAGTGAAAAAAAAAAAAAAAATGCAAATTAAGTATATATATAATATGGTGTAAGCGTATTGTTGTGCACCAACTGTGCCGGGGCGCACGCGCAATATACACACAATGTAATATATCTCGTATTCTAACGGGACCGTCTAGCCGAGATATTCCGTGCTTGCTCCGCGGCGGCGGCGGTTTTGCCCGCGAGAACGCGTAATCCCATAATTTAATAATGCACGTAAATTATATTCACAGTCTCGGGGGCAATTTAATAATAATATAATGTTGTAATTTCACGGGTATACGCCCCCCCCACCCTCACCCTCACCTCTCAGACCCGGCCGACAGAATATTTACTCGCGTCCCCCCGTCCCCCGCCGCCGACCTCCCGCACCGTCGCCAAAACGTTCTGGAAATATAAAAAAAATTTATATATTAATAACACGCGTGGGTGTATACGTGCGTGTGTGTGCGCTATTATGTGCAGCAGCAGGCTGTTATGTCGTCGTCTTCGCAATGTAGTGTAAACGTAGGGTGACCATATTTAAGAAAATAAAATACAGGACAAAAATATTTTTAAATAAATAAGTATTTATTATATATGTGTGTGTGTGTGTGTTTTTGAATGGTGACAAAAGTATAATTTTTAAACTACCTATTATTATAGATTAAATTTAAACGCATAAAAACATTATTTTTGGAAAACATAAAATAACATAATGAAATTAAATAGATACTTTTTTAAATTTCTTCAAATCCTTTATTCATGCGCATTGTATATACTTTAATTTCTGAAAAAAAAAAAAAAACTTGTTAATTCATTTTAAGATTATAATAGTGATCTAAAATGGTACCCAAAAGATTTCTATATTCTTACATTATTTTAATCAATAATTTCATTTCAAAAATTTTAAATCAACAGTAATAAGTCAAAAACCTGGATTAATATGGGACAGACATGAAATATTACAGGATAAAAAGCGTCCTGAGAGATGTTTGTCAAGACAACAGGACACAGAGCCGAAATAAAGGACAATCCTGTATAAAACTGGTCACCCTAGTGTAACGTGCAGGCCACACAACATACGAGTAAAGGTCATCGAGCTAAGCTAAGCTGCAGAGAAATAAATAGTAGTGTCTAAATCGATTTTGGCCGTTGGCCGAGTATGAATAATATTGGTGGTATTTAATCCGACACAACCGATGTCAGGCCTAATAAAGCAGTAATCTATTATTATAAATGGAGATTTATTGCGAAAGAAAGGAATATGGTTTGCATTCATTGAAGTTAATTTTAAGACCATTACAACAACACGAAACAAGAAAATTGTCAAAGTCTCTCTGTAATAATTTCAAATCATCTTTAATACATATTAAACTTAGCATACTTAAAAACTAAACTAACATTGCTCATGACGTACAAAATAAATAATAACGTAAAGAAATATGACCGCCTTGTGGTTCACCGGAAGGGACTGAGTAATATGGTTCGAGACATATCCATTTAATCTGACTTTTAGGGATCTACAGGATATTATAGAACGATTTAGATGTGTGTGAACTTATAGGAAAATAACGATGCAAGTTTTTAACGTCAACGCTTTAAATTCCAACCAATATTTAGTAGTATACTATTATTAATACATAATAATAATACATACGGTTTTCATAAACGATTTCCGTGATTTTATGTTTTACAAAAAAGTAATGTATTTATTCGGTGAAAATCGTAAATTTTATTCATTCGGTGTTTTTGTCAATGCGAGAAGTCAATGAGAAACATCGAAATGTTCGAATCCTCAATTCTCTTTCTCCATGCCCTCCAAGCATACGTGTAGTATATAAAACGTGGAAATGCGCACACAAACATTGTACGACTTAAGAAAAATACTTTTAACTTAGAGACGTATTTTACGAAACTCGTGTCTTGCACTGAATGTTAAAAGACACACACACACACACACACACACACACACACACTAGATAAAAGTAAAACTCTTCGATACTTTTAGATACGTCGCGATGTGATGTGATTTGACCTCAAATAAGATTTTTGGAGTACTTTAATCAAAAATGGCGGCCACCGTCTCGGGATAGATTGCTTACAACACCACACAATTCGCGGACGAACTAGAGTGAAATACACTGGGCAAAGACGCGTAAAACGTAAAATACGTGTTATTTGATTCGGCGGAGCCCCGTTGAAGTAAAAACTCTCGGGAACGAGACGTCAAGTTTGGGCGTGGTGGGGGGGGGTAATCGACGTACTGCGTACTACACGATGATGCGCTATAACGTCGCATAATAAAAATAATAATAATATGTAATACGTGTCACATTGGGTTTTCATGACGTGTGTAATATAGAGCGAAATAATAAAAGAAAAAAAAAAGCAGCAATAAAACGCGTAATAATAACAATAACAATACGTGAGAATATTAAAAGAAAAAACACTACCGACAAGAACACGTAATTTTTTTGAGTATTATTACTCGCCGCCTCCGTGTCGAGTTATATTACTATCGCGTTGCGAAGTGGTTTGCAAAAGCGATAAACCTGCTGCGTATACATATATATATATATATATATATATGTATACGTAGAAAACGTCGCGCGTCCGACGCAATTCCGTCGGAGATCATCAACATCAAACACGCGCGTTTACAGGAGACATTAAACTATCGCGTGTGTCGTAATGTTCTCCGTGTCGGGCCGACCGCCGCTTTTTAATGGATTATAAAATAAGTTTCTCGTCAGTTCGGTTTTACCGCCGCCAACGTCCGAGCGAGATCGACGCGTTTTTACGTATTATTAATTAATATTGTTATTAATTTAGAAACTTGATATGCATTTGCATCTTTTTTTCTTTTGGTCTAACGCGTCTCGCTCGTCGTCTGTACAGAAATTTTATTTTGCATTTTATGCATTTTTTGGGGAATTTTTCGATTTACGGTCATTTTTTTTTATTATTTTTGGTGCATTTTTTTCATTTTTCTACATTTTGTTCGTTTATTTGCAAATATAATTTGTAAGTATGATGTTATTCAATTTTTTTTTTTTTTTTTTTTTTTTTTTGTTACAGAGTAAACAAAAAACAAAATTTTAAGAAAAGTAGAAATTCTACATTTCTAGAATTTGTAGAATCCTCAAGAGTATTTACATCATTTTTTTTTCAAATTTATAAAAGATAAAACATAAATGTTTAATGTCGTACATTTTTACTGTAGTACTTCAAGAATTTCGACCATAAAGAAATTTCATTAGATTGATTTTGATTAATATTTTTTTTTTCGAGTTTAAAAATTGTAAAATATATTTATTTTTAATGTCATTTTTATGTCATTTTATGCATTTTTTACATATTTTTAGGTCATCGAGTTCCGGGCTCTATAGTTATTATTATTATTATTTTATACGTCACACTCGCATATAAATCACAACACCGTCGATGTGTTTAGGTATTGTCGTCGCAGCTGCTGCCACCCAAAACACACACGATTTGCGGGGGGTGGGGTTCGGTCAGTTTTATAAACAATATAAATTATTGTAATAACGCGCGCGTGTTGTTCTAAGAGGGTTTCCCGAGAATCGTGTTCGTTCGATCAGACGCGTTGTAAATAAACACGCCTTTGTACCGGATGATTTTTCTCAATCACACCACACGTTTGATGTCGGCAATCAAACGGCGGGATGGGGGGGGGTCATCGTCGGGTAGGGTCTCGGATGAAATTTTCAAGGGTAAATTGTGATTATTCTGCCGATTAGCCGCGGTAAATCCCATTCGGCGGCGGCGCACGTGTCCCCGGGGGGATCGATCAAAGGTCGCATATGCAAATTCGCGTCCGAAAATTTTCATATGCGGGTAGAAAAGTCCGCTGCGAAGTTTGATAATATTTACTATGCGAGAGACCAAGTGAAAAAATTCCTGTAACCGTCCGTCACAGATAATAATATATGCTTCAGGTCTCTCTCTTTTCGATTTGGGACCCACGTGCGGCGGGCGGCAGGCACGACGTCGCGTCTGGCACGGACAGTTTCCGTCCGACGGTTTCGACGTCGCGACCAGTTAAGCTCCTCTCCCGTGACAGAACCTTGTTCAACACCACAGCGCAGTTTTTACTGAAAACAATTTACCACCGGAAAATCTAATACTATGGGTCGACTATCGTTAAAAATAATGACCGACGTGTCTTGGAATTTTTATTTTCAGTAATTCCGGGGTATTTTTGAACGATTAAAACTCACCGAGCCTATGTATCGACAAGATTATCAAAAAAAAAAAAAAAAAATTGCTGAATTGATGCATGTTTTCTCGCTTGAATAAAAATTATTATATTTGCCAGGGAAAATGCGTGCTTAAACAACGCGACATACGAAAAATACGTCATATGGTTATTCACTTTACAGAGATATCATCTCTGAGCGGTAAAACGTACCCCGCCGTCACGTATTGTTCTGACCTTTTTATCACCCGGAAGGGTTTATAATTACTACCGTGCGTTGTTTATATAGCATATACAAACCGTTTAAAGGTAACACGATTTTTGTACGCTATGAAACAGGGCGAATTTAATCGACGCGTATTCGATTACGCGAAACATTTCATTACAAAAATACATTTCGTGATAAAATCCCATTGGATTCATACATTGCAGGAGGGAGCTGAGCACAATAATTTCCATACGTTATTGCCCTCCATTCTGTGCCGTAGACGCGGTGTAGGCGAGATTTGCGCATGGCTATTGTTTCGAATGATCTTTTTTATTATAGTCCATTTGCGCATATCTATTGTTTCAAAAACGTTTTGGCGGTTTGTGCAACTGCTATTGTTAAAAATCACCTTTTTATTAAAATTATATTTGCATAATTAGCAGACACGGCGTACCTTTAAGTGTTTTTATCATATTTAGTTCTTGGAGTTTTGAGATTACATATACGTATATGGATATGTAAAAATGTAAGGCATTGAGTTCGTGTCCAGTTTTTCGAGTGCATTTAAATACGATTTATACCACCTTAGAAGCTCGAATGGAAATTTTGAAAGAAACGTTTGGCGCAACTTTTTCGATTCCGCGAGATCTTTCCATACCTCTCTAATGCATTGTCTGAACGACCAACTGCGAAACGAATAGAGCACTTTTTTTTTTTTTTTTTTTGTACTTGAGAAGATATTAACTACCTATATGAACACAAACGAGAAGGTAGTAGCGGATCCTTTATAAGGGGGGAGCGATTAGGTAAAAATGGATCATATACACATAAAATTAATACATTTTCTGGGGTGGGGGGACAATCGCCCCTATCGTTCTCTTCCCCTTGGATCTGCTGCGCCCGGATGGACGACGACAGGGGGACGACGGGCGCAGGAATTTCCGGAGTCGAACACGCGCGCAGTGACCGGACGATCGAAGTTGCGGTCGCGGAGAAGTGATATAATGTAATGCGATTCGCAGGCTTTATCGACCGCGAACACAATACGCATCGCTGCCGCCGCCAATTACTATAGACCGGACACACGATATTTCGCAAAATATTGAAAATTTTTATTTGATTTACGTTCGTATGATCGTCGTCACATATTTGGGATTCATTTCTGTGCTCTGACAAAGTCACGTTCGGTTGATGCTGAGGGGCTGGAGCCCTACTCTTCCATTGTTCGCGTTACGTTTTGTATTTCGTATGAAAGATAAAAGTTAAATAATTGAGTTGGGTCTCGCGTAATTTTCCGACAACGTTTTTCAATCGTTATAATTGAATATAGTCTCGTTTAATCATTCTGAAGATCATATAGATTGTCATTTAGACAGCATTTCAAACACGTTATTTTCAAAAATATATGCTTGGAGTTTTTCTAATAACCTATTGTGGCTGTACACGAAAAATAATTTCATTCAATTGGCGATAAATCCAAAATAATAATCTTAAAAGCTAAATAAATATAATTTTTTAGCATTTGCCACTTATCCAATAGTATTTATCAGATTCGATAAAACCATTAAACAAATGTATTTTCGATAAAAGTTAAAATTAAGAAATGTTGAAAATATTTTGTTTTTATCACAAAGCAGTGATGATTTTTAGTAATTTATGATTATTTATCTAATAGAAACTTCCTTAACATTTTATCCCCCGGCGTGAAAATTATCATTTCAAATGACAGAAATATATTTAATTTTTATTTACTATTAGCTCATCCTTCGGCGAAATCGTGACCGTCCTTGTGATTTTATATAAACGGTGACAATATAATATGAAAACCCGATTATTTTTGCGTATGTTACAACATTGACCACGAGGGATATATTACGAGAACGCGTGACCTTTGAGCACGTGCGTTTTGTGTACTAATATGCATAATATGTAATATTTATATATATATTTTTTTTTTTTTGGGGGGTTGTAAATGAAAAGGTCGTCCGCCGTTAATCGATACGCTTACCACTGGAGAAGGTATGAGAGTGCCGCCGTACGAGATGATGACTTCACGGCATACACGGTAAAAAACATGCTGTGCACCGGCATCATAACGTGCCGCCACACACACACGGTATATATTAATTTTAATGATCTCTGACGACTGCAGCTGTGGGTCAAAACGAATTAACGGTTCGTCAACGCGCCGTTTAATTATTGACGGGTAGGCGCAATGATGTTAAACGTCCTAGAAATTAGTGTGCAGTCTACTACGTAGGAACGTAAAAAAAATCACTTAGGTTATTAAGCTGATGTCGAAAACTACCCCCCCCCCTGGTAGTCGATATGTAATATGGGTTAACCTATTATCATTCACATCACAAGATTATTAGTTGGTAAAGATCGAAGGAGTTTTTCTTTATAATTTAGAGGTGATACACTTAAAAAGTCGCGTGCATGTGACAATAATATTGAAATCATTAAGGTACACCTATCATTTTAAAAACGAAAATTTTAGATTAGATTTCTTTGTTTTACAATTTTACTAGTTTTATCGACATACTTCGTGTATTTAATTTTGAGTTTGTACTATTTTTACACTTGACAATTTTCGCCATTATACGTTTGTATTTGTGTTCAGAGAGATAAATTATCGCGTTTGGGGAGGAGAAGCGTGCAGTGAATTATAGGTTGGGGAGGGTACGACCTAGATTGTGTATCGGGCTGACTACTCCGAGTCAGTAATGTAATTTTTCCACTGAACACCGTTCCCGTCAAATAGCATTGGGGGGCGGGTTGTTTTTTTTTTTTTTTTTTTTTGTTCCTTTTACCTCGCGTCGAGAAAAATGTCCGAGTCCCGTTTAATGGGCAGTTTTCTCGATGGTAGAGACGGTGGCAGTGCGTGGGACGTATATCGCGTCGGATGCATTAGCACAATGACACGGACGGTCGTCTGGCCGGACACGCGCCGCCGCCCCGTTTGGACGATTATCCAATTATCAGAAGTGGCTCTTGACGAATGTCCGGGGTAATACGTCGGTCGCACGTTGTTTATACGCTTACCCACACCCACGCACGTATGTGTTACATGTATTGTATATTATAGTCGAGTGAGTGCGTGTGAGTGAGTGTTACGGCGGCCGTTCGTCGGGTGGCGTATAATATAGGAGAGCAACGTAAAAATCACTCGTTCGTATATAACCTGCAAACCGTGGGGTACCGCCGACGTGAAGTTTATTGGGATCGATTCAGAGAGCGGTGGGTTTTTTTTTTTTGTCGAACCTCTTTGCCGACCGAACGTAACCTAACTTACCGATCGGCCGGCCCACAGACGCTCTGGGGAAAACACTGTTTTTTTCTCCATTGTCACTGGCCACACGCGCGCGTTCGATTGCGATTTATATGCCTGTTATGACATTGCGCGCATAATAATATCACATTTATTTATGGGGTTTACGTGTCGAATTCAGGCTGCGGCGGCAAAGAGTCGAAATTATTTAAATTCTCACGCCTCCCTCACCCCGCCCGAACGCCCTCTTTCGCCGTCCGTCACTGCGCTCCCTCCGAGAGTGCGTCTGAGTGCCTATTCGTGTCCGTTACCTCCTGACAGCCGGTCACACCGGTCAGATGATACCATTCATATTCGCGTATCGTGTGTGCCACGTATATATTATATTTTATACATATATGCAATTCGTGTACACGTCGTCGACCCCATTATATGCGTGTTTCGGTCCCTCTCGACGTGCGAATAATATATAATATATTATTATTATTTAGGTATAATACAACGCGCTCACTTATCGCGGAACGTCCAGCACTCGCAGTGGCCGGAAAAGTCGAAATGATTTAAATTTGCAAGTCGACACCCCCCCCCCCCCGTCCGTTTGAGAGTGCCTATTCGTGTTGTTTTACCTGACAGGTCAGTCGGCGGGGTATACACATTATTTACACACACACACACACACATACACACACACACACATACACGTACTCTCTCTGTTCGCACTCACCATCGATCCCGTTGCATTATTCACCCCCCCCCCCACCATTCGACGTATATATATATATATAGTACTATATGTATTATAATTTACGGGTATGGATACATCGACGACGGTCACCAAATAATATTACAAATGCAGTTTGTGTGTTTTCCTGAACTCTACAGTAAAGTAACTTTCCCCGAAGTTTACCTCAGTATACGTTTATTTTACTGAATATATTGTACACTCGCGCGCGCAGTGTTCGTAATTTTTTTTTTTTATTTCTACGAATATTCGCTATAGTATTTATACGATGATAATATTTGTTTAGTGGTATAGTAGTTTCACTTACACACATCTTCAACAATACGAACTTATTATATTACCGGACCAGCCCCCAACCACTTGACCGAAATCCTCCCATCTCCCTCTCCCCGCCCACTCGCCGAGTCAGCTGGACTCGAATAATACACGCAAACAAACCTTTTCACTCGATGTTTTACCGCGCGTTGATTGTTTTTGTTCGTGTTTGTTTAAATACCATCCACCCTCCCCACTCCGCGATATAAGTGCTACTGAAGTGTTTCGACGACGAAAATTATTATTAAATTATAAGCAGTAATATACTGTTCGTGGTCGATGTCTCGAATGTTAGCTAAAACGAATCCTTTGAGACAAACATATTTTCACCGCAACACGTCGTTTTAACCAGTTTTTCCGAAATTTTGTTACCTGCGTTGTTTCGAATGTGCTCTAACCTAACCTCGTGTATCGTGACTGTCGTGAAAACTCCTCGCGATAATTTCCTTTGTGCTGCCTCGCACCGGCGACTGCGTTTCATACGTTTATCTCGCTACAAATCACCTGTTGGACGGCAACGGCTGCTGCGGAACTCTATTCATCACAACTTACCTGTCGTGTGTGTATGTATAATGTATATATATATGCGCAAATGCGAGTTAAACGCTGCTCGTCTTTCCGTATGCGAAGCGACAGCACAAAACATGATATAATATATTATAATAAAAACGTGCACAAACAATGTATGAAAATATATAATAATAATATTTACAAGATGAGTGGCTGAGAGTTTGTTGTGCGTGCGGAATCGCATATTTTGATTACACCACGGATGACCTGTTTCTTATATGGCGTCACTGAGTGAGAAAAACCGCGCGTTATTTCTCGATATCGTCGCACACGTTTTGTCGAAATAATCATCCCTCCGTAGCCAATCCCCTTCTTCACCCTTAGGCCAAACTCTCTCGGCAACGTATAACCCCTCTCCCCGCGTTACGGTTATACATTATTATATTACATTATATAAGTTAAAAAATACAATACGGTACCGAAAGATGTACTGAAATATATCCATTTAAAACTTTTTTGAATGCACTTAAAAAAAAAAAAAAAAAAAACAGAGTTTTAAAATCGCAAGAAACTGTCAAGTTTTATTGAAGAAAAAGAAAAAACCCTTATTTTTTTATGTAGAAAATAATTTTACAGAATTTTTTTATTTTTTATTCAGACAGTACTAGTAACTTGTTTTAAAATAAAGTTTTTTTATTTAACATTTATGAATCATTTTTTGTTCCTTAATATTATAAAAATAAAAAGGTCAACCAACGGAAATTGACAAAAATACAGCAGAATTATATATATATAATTATATAAAAAGGAAGTATAAATGTCAAAATATGCGAAGTAAAAGTTTCACAAATTGAATTTATTGTTTCTCGAAGCAATCTACGTTTTATTTGTAAAGGTACACAATATTTGGTTATGGCAACCATAACCACGGTTAGCGTCGAGCTTTCCGTGCTGGTAATTTCCTCAATTGTGCTTGGCGTACTATTAAGAGAGTATAAAGTGCGAATACGATACCGCACCACATAGCACCACATATGAATTTAACTGTTTTGCTTTATGCGTGTGCTTTTCAGTTTTAATGAGAACGTGCACAAAGTGAAACCATTAAATATTACAATATGTCATTCTCGAATAATCATTTTTGACGCAAGCCCACGCCCGGAATTCAGTTTAAAGTTGAAATCATTCCCGACCACCGACGGGAGCCGCATATTGAAATCACGTTTTAATAATTTTCGAATGAACGGTTAAAATAGAACCACTTTAATTAAAAAAAAGAAAACCGGCGTAAAAGCGTTTTGCTTGATGACATCAAATTCTGTTTATTATTTTAGTTAATGTTTTTCTGTGGTCAATTATATTGCGTGCAAAGAAATGCTAAAAGCAGCGATATTTATGACGACATAATATTATTATTGTTAATAGAATATTTGTTGTTATTTTATTTGGTATAAAAAAATACTGAAAAAAAAATGTCGAACAGAATTAAAAAAATTAATCACGTACATTTTTTCAATTCAATAATAATTCGTATACTTTGCATTCATTTTTGAACGTATAAAATACTAATAGGTACAAGTTTGTGTTCTTTACTATAATCGTTTAAGTTGAACTAAAAGTATATACAGTTATGTAAAATGAATAAATTAAATAAAAATGTTTATATTAATGTGTATATATATATACCATCATCGGGTATAAAACAAAATACAAAACGAAAGTCAAGGATTGTTGAATTCACGAATATTGTTTTTATATTGTAAATATAAACTTATTTAATAAAAATCTCGAATTTCATCTGTCATATTCGTTTTATTAACTTAAGCCCGACGACATTTTCTAATCAATGGTTATTTTATTTTTATTTTGTTGAACAATTCATGGAAACTTTTAATTAGAATTTTAAAGGGACTTTAATTAGATTTGTTTATGCTGTATTCTATAACTGTCTTCAAGAATCAAGTTCAAATTATCTTTATAAATATTTAAATTTACAATATGGCATAATTTAGACCTTATATTTTTTATCGTTTCAAATTAATTAAATTTTTTTTTTTTTATATTTTCTTAAATGTAACGTATCTTATGCTTTTATTCGCTGTTACTACCATCTATTTGTATGAAATCATTCGAATTGGATCAGAGCTAGGTAATTCCATGGCCTTTATTATGGATCAAAATGTCTGTACTCATGTTTAATATTCGTCCTGTTTTGTAATATTGATAAATATCCTTTTGAAACATGAAATAATTATCACTGTTTACGCTATACAGTAAAACTTAACTACTACATATTTGGTATTTTCGCATAAATTTATACTAATAATTCCTTCCCCTTAGCCCATATTATACAGAACATCCATGTTATAATATTATATTTTCGCTCGGATTGATTACTACGATTTATCACATCACTGTTGATCTTGAAATAGAAACACAAACTCTAATCAGGAATCCGCAGGTTAGGCCGACCAGTGACTGACTACACTAGTAGGTTGCCCCGAACATCTAGGTTAGATCCTATCGTGTAAAACGGACTTTCCGTGTTAACGGTTGAAAACGCGAGTCAAAAAAGCCGGACATACTTCGCACGATGGGTGTACTTCGCACGACGGGTGGTATTCTCTTGACGGGCATATTAAATTTTAAAGAAACGATATATCATTTCTTCAGTAAAACGATTCTGAACGAAGGAAGTTAATAATATAAAAAAAAAAAAATGTTCGAAAAATGTGCAAAATTTTTTTTCACATTTTCAAAATTTTCTTGCGCCAAAATCTTTTTTATAAGATTTTCTATCTATGTTTAAATTTTCATAAAATTCGGATCAAAAAATGATGATTTTCGAGTCGTTTTTGTCAAATTTCGGGTAGTTTTTTCCAAAAAAAAAACACTGAAGAATTGAGAAATTCAAAAAATGACCTCTTTAAAGTACAATCTAGAGGCGAATCGGGTTTCAAAAAGTTATTGATCGAAACTTTTGGACAAGTTT
>JAIPRM010010003.1:0-14161 GCA_025469315.1 Stegophylla sp. TES_Ste_2020 | reverse complement strand
TGTTGGTGCTCGGGAAATTAGCGGTCGACTGCTGTGGGGCCGGAGGATAAGTTGTCGTTTCGTAGGGCGTAACGTTGTTTCCGTTTTCTTCGGAACTCAACAGTTCTCGTGCGGTGGTGGTGGTGGTGGTGGTGGTCGCTTCAGTCGTCGTTGTCGCACTGGTGGTCGATGTCGGAGAGGTCAATTTGCGGCCTCTAAAGAATCGCGACTTTTGTACCGCTTCCGTGCTGCTACTCGGCAAAGGCGTTTCCGTCGTAGTCGATCTGAATCTGGAAAAACTCCTTCTACTCGACGGCGTCGTACCGGAATCCGCATTTCTGGCGGTGGTGGTCAGTCTGAATCTATTCGGTTGTCTCGATCCTATTGTGTTTTCCACCGTAGTAGGTCTGACAAATCGTTTCCCAGTGGTAGTCTCCACGGTTTCGGTGGTAGAGGGTCTGGAAAATCTGTTGGCGTATTTGTTCGAGCGAGACTTTCGTTCCGTGGTCGTTTCTACCGTCCTTTTCTCCGCCGCCGTAGTCGTTTCGACCGCGTTGTCTACGGCCGCAGCCGGTTTCCTCTGCAGCGTCGGTCTGAAATGTACTTGACCGCCGCCAAATCGACCTTTCAATATGGATTTCTGCGTCGGTTCTTCCGTCGAAACGACGTTTTCCACCGTTGCCGTTGTCAGCGACGGATTCATCGCCCGAGTCACAGCCTGAGCGTCGTTCGATTGACTCACGGGTTCGGTCTTCTTGTGTTCCAGTAAAAAGTTTTGAATATTTTTCACGCGAACCCGTTGTCTCTCGGTCGCGGCTTCGTACACAGACGTGACTACGTTGGTGATGGTAGACGTAGGCGCTCTCGTCGTCGTAGTGTCCGGAACGGTTTCGGCCACGACGTATATCGGACCTTTTGCCGTAGTCGTTGTACTCGCGACGTTCGCGGTGATGGTTTCACTAGTTTTTTCCGCGGTTACGTTGGGAACGGTTGTCGTGATTATTTCGGTAAACGGTTCGGTTTGGAACGGAGTGGTGCTAATCGTTACGCTAGGTTCGGTTGTAAAAACTTCGTCACTCACCTTTGTGTTTATATTCTCTCTCGGCTCTTCGGTATTCTCTCTCGTCGTCGATTCGAACACTCGCTCTTCGGGGGCCGAAGTCGTCGTGGTGCTCCTTTGTCTCAACAACGAAACATACCTAACGCATACCGAACAAGATGAACGTAAAATATAGATTGGGTTAGGTTAAGTTAATACGTACGACATCATGACATATAAAAATAATATGAAAAAACAATGTATTAATCGTCAATATTTAATAATAATAATACAATCAGGGCTTGAAATCGATTTGAAATTTTGATGAAAATTTTTAAAAATATTTTACAAAATCGAAAACATTATCAAAATCAAAATACTTTTTCAAAAAGAAGATTGCAATCGAAAAAAATTTAAATCGATTGCTTAAAAATCGATCAATACTTGAAATTGATTTCAAATACTTTAATTGAAATTTTAATTGCAATAATAACCTACAGATTTATAGTATTGTTACAACCGTTCAACAATAAATTATTGTTGGAAGAAGTTTATTTTTACACGCAAAAGTGGATTAACTTACAACGTAAATTGTTAGGGAAAATATTCATTATCTTACTATAACCTGTTGTTTATAAGTATGTTAATACAGGGGTCCACATCCTTTTTAACCACACGGACCATATTTTTATACATTTTTTATCGAGGGCCACGTAAAAAAAATAATTTACATATACCTAACTACTTACTATGTATTGTGCAAAAAAATCGATACAATATTTTTAAATTGAAATCGGAAGAAGCTATTACCAAAAATTGTTATTTATAGGAAAAAAATTTATTTCGATTTCAATCCTCGACTATAAAATATATGTAACTGGCCAAATCCGATTTCAGGATAAATATAGGATAATATAGTTTGTCCTGTTATTAATTTTAACACTCTGGGCTACAGTGGCGTATATAGAAAATATTTTCACCAAGAACCAATTTTACATACAGTCTAATAACAACTAGACATTTTTAAGGAGACAGAAGTCTTAATACTGACTATAGCTAGGGGTTAAAATTGGGGGTTGATTAGATAATAATTAGATAGTTAATAGTTATAGCAGGTTAGTTGGCATTATGTAAATTTATTAAATTTTGAAAATGTAAATTGTACTTTTCTTATTTGAAGGATCTTTTTGTTTTCATAAATATTTTAATGATGAACACGATACGCTTAACCCCTCCCCTCCTCCCCCAACCTAATAAAAGCAATTTTTCTGGTCATAATTAAATTATTTATTACCTACAGTGGTATAATATGCTTATATTAATATGATAACAGATAAAAAGCTTCAAGAAAATAATCTTGGGTATTCCTCGCTCCTCGGATGGGACTTGGTGGACGTGTTAATTTATAAAGAAACAATAAGTCATTTTTTCAATAAAAATTTTTGAGTTGAGCTGCAGTGTATACAAGAAATATTTTAAATTTTCCTTTCCAAAAACTGTAAATAGGTAAAAAACCGTGAACAGGAAAAAAAATGTATGAGAAAAAAGTGTATACAAAAATATTTGACATACCTATTAAGAATTTTCTTTTATTAAATTATTTTTCATGTTGTTAACTACTTATATTTAAATTTTCATCAAGTTTGGATTAAAATAAAAAGTTTTAAAGGTGTTTTTGTTAAATTTTTGGGTAGTTTTTCACTAATTTTGGAATAACTATTGAGATTTTGAATAATGACCTCTCAAAAGACTAAAAAGTCATTTAGAGTAAAATTCTGATTTAAAAATTTTTCTGTTGGAAATATTACACAAGTATTTCTGTACAAAAACGCAAACACTTCAGAATCTAAAGCACGTAATCAGTCGAAAAAACAGTTTAATTTACACAAATATTTAATAATAATTACTAAAAGTTATTGTTTATATTGTAGTTTTCTGTTGTTTGAGTATTAAGATTGAATAAATATTATAAATATATCTACTCGTATTATACAAATTATTTAAATAAATCGTTTGGCTACTGAAACACGAACCAAATAGAAACTTTTATATTACATTTTAACTTGGTATGATAAAATGTTTTAATTGAACCGAAAAAAATCTACACATCAAATGTTTTTTTTGAGCCGAAAATTTCACTATGGGCCATGGCTCCTTTATATACGTCACTGTTGGGCTAAACTGTTTGAAACTGTTGATATTATTTAACAAAAATGAATTTTGAAATTCTCGGGTATTTTTCAAAACAAATAGAGGGTTGTTTTCAATTCAAATGCTCACACGAAATTAATGAGGGGAATTTTTGAAATGAGAAAATTGAAAGTAATTATCGTGAAGAGAAAAGTAGCTCAGTTCCTTTACTATTTATTTCATAAACAGCGGTGTTTCGTAAATGATATAAAATTATTTTTATTAAAATCCAGAGTAATTCTTGATTGGACCATTAATTTTAGCCAGTTTTAATGTCAGGACAAACTAGAATATTCTAATTCAATCTAGTTGATTCTGAAATCGGGTTTGGCCGATAAAATAATATAATATATTATTTTATTAATATATATATTATATATATTTATTTTTTTTTACAAATTATACGTTTTCCTTAATTCATAACGTACCTCGGAGCTTGTGAAGTGGATGCGGTGGAAGATACTGGAGAAATTTCTTCGTCACTTACTTCCTCCTCTTTGTATGCAGGCCTTTGCCTGCGTAAAGTCACGTATTTTGGACTGGTCGGTTCTTCGGGTTCGCTCTCCGTCGATCTAGCTCTACTGATTGTAGTGTATTTTGGCAGAGAATCGCTTTCCGAATTATCATTGGCCGCTTCTCCCAGATCTCGGTATCTGGATCTGTCAACCGTTTTGTACGTCGGTTTGAATCGCTCCGTAGTAGTATCGATCGAAGTGTCTTCTTCTTCCAGTTCTCTGTTGCTATCACTCACGTCTTTCGAAGGCCTACGCGTACGTAACAATCGTTAGAGAATTCTCTAATGTTGTGTTCGATTAAATAATGCGTTATCCAATATCATAGAATTTTAAATTAAAATGGACTGCGTTTGGAGAGAGATATAAAAAGTAATAATCAAGTGAGAGAGAAAATGAGGGTTTCAATGGATAAATCTATGATTTTAGAGGTATTTTCATGAATATTATCATTATATTATTTTATTATCATGAAAAACGATAAATTTCTATGGTTATATTGTTATCTTTGATGATACTAATTTACAAATAAGCATTGAAGTTATAATGATAAGCATTTTTAATTCAACAAAAAACTATATTATAGTATCTATCTATTTTTCTTATTAAATATTGGAATGCAAGTTTGGTAGATGATGACGGGAGGAGGGGAGTGTATATGTTTATGATCAATACAAACCTCTGTCGTCTTATCGTGACATACTGAGGCTTTTCTTTTTTATAATCCACACCGTCGTCTTTGTCGTTTAATCCTTCACTTTGAGGACCTGGTCCATTTATATACGTGGATTGGAATCTGTGAAAGAGTTTTCCATTATTAATTGTACCCATTTTTTTTTTTTTTTTTTTTACTAATAATAATAACACAAATGTTTACCTGTTGGATGGTATTTTCAACACTTTATTGTACAGGGATTTGCTTATTGCCGGCGTGGTCACTTCAGTGGATCCGTCCTTAATATTGAGTTGTTTTTCCAATTCAGCTACGCCACCTTTGGAACCGATATCGTTTTATATATTTCCAAATAGTTATATTATATTATTTAATCGGGGACGGAGACAAAGAAAAAAAAGTCGGTATTGCTTACTAGTTTAGATAATTTTAAAAAATCCAAAGTTTTGGGTTTAGTTTTTAAAATTAGTTTATGAATAATATATTTTTTGGTCGATCTATCTTAAACTTATCTTTTTTGGCTACAAAAAAGATTTGGTAAAAATTTTTGGTAAAAATCTGTGGGGAGGGGACTTATACTTTTCAAAAGGTTAGTTAGCATTTGGAAAATAATAATTATATTGATACTTTTGCAAAGAGGAATAAAAATTATAATACCTACTGAAATCTATTGTATGTTATTGTATGTTTTTTCTTCTTAAAAATAAAATATTAGCATAGAACATATAATGTAACTTAAGATTTAAAAATATAATACTAAGATTTTTATTTCAACGCTGAAAAATGGTTGGTCCCTATTACTTAAAATAGTTTCAGTTTAGGTTTCGGTTCAAATAATGTTCAGTTTCCGTCCCTGTATTGAACCGTGGCAATATTTACCTAATTTCTTGATCAATGTGATCAATTGTTTTATTTCTTTCGGATCTTCTTCTTCTTCGAATTCTTCTTCCACGTCTTCTTCCACGTACGGAGCTTGAGTGCTCGTCGTGGTAGTTGATGTGGTAGTGCTAACGGATTTTGTTCCCGTCTTGATCGGTTTTGCGGTGGTCGTAGTCGTAGTCGTGGTCGTTACTGTTTCCGAAGGTTTCTTGTCTTTGCAAATGACGTTCCGACTGTAATCGCAAGAATCTGACGCTTTGTTGAACACCAAACCCGATGGGCACGTGAACTGATGAGCGACAATCCCTAAATTCGATGGGCCACTGTCCAGACACCAGAAATATTTTTTGCATTCGCGTGGATGCGGAAAGAATCCTTCGTCCTTGCACGTGAAATCTTTGGGAAAACACAAAACGGTTAAAACAACAATCAGTCGGTTAAGGTCGACTACTAACCGGTTCCTGTATCAGGTGTGGTGGGTGGTTCTGGTGTGGTCGTAGACGCTGCAAACTTTTCTTGGGGTGAAGACGTCGTGGTTCTTGGTCTAGGTTTCGCACGAGATTTCGGTAGCACTTTGGTCTCTTTTCCTTGATTAGATTCACCCTTGGAATCTCTGAAGTGCGTTAAAACGTTTTTAAAAACAATAATCACACAAAAACTAAAAAAATTGATTTATATAATTTTGTTTACCCAAGGAGTGCTTCTTTTCCCGCCTCAATGAGAGGATACGCTCTACTATGACAGTTTCCTCTAAAGTCGTCGTTGTCGATTGACCAAAACATTATACCTCCCAAGTCGTTTTCGTTCACGTATTTTGCCTATTAAAAACGTACCATAGTTAAACTAAATTATTATTATTATTAATACCGGTATCTACTACAGTGGCATATTTAGGTTTTTGGTGCACGTAGGCTCAAATGCTTAATAATTCTGGCGGGAAATAGTTAGTTCTTACACGAGAAGGTCAGGTAAAAAATTAAATATGTTAGTTCCTAAATGAATGAAAAAAAGGATGTGTAAGTTCTAGCACAAATGTAAAAATTAGATATGTTTGTTACTACATGAAAGAAGAAATGGGATGTGTAAGTTTCTACACTATGTAATACTAAAGTAAATATTCATGGTTAACGACATTTCGCATAAAAATAGTTGAATATAATATACCATGTCTTTGGTTACTCAATAGCTAATCAATAATTATCAAAAATCAAATCGAATCAAACCGATAAAACTGCGATGTCCTGACGTTTCACAGCAAGTCAAAGGACGTGATAGATTGGGCCGAGTGAAGCGATGGTACCGAAGAGCGTAGTGACAAGTACAAAAGCATTCGCAGAAATTTTTGATTATTAATTTGAGCTCGAAATATTGTAGTAAAGAGGTGGACACTGGACAAGTAGTGTAGCTATCTACATAATATAAACTACTTGCTTATAGTTTTGATTACGATAGATAACGTAATTACTTGTAGATACGACACCAAAAATTTGTTCAAAGATAGTATACGAGTCATACGACACGTATGCCCAATATATACCTAAGTATACCAAAAAAGCTGTCCCAGGCTCTAGTCTACTCAGTCTGCCCTTATAAATACTCCACTGACCAACTAGATAATAAGACATCAGTTAATTACTATCCATTAAAATATTTCGATTAAATTATATTAAGTGCACGTACTTTTAATTTGACAAATTCTTCGTCGTCATATCCGACCCATTGATTGTCTTTATATGCGTAAGGCCCCATCGCTCTGGGTTTTGGTTGTTCTACATTCCATTTGTCGTCTTTTTTCAAGTTTCCACAAATCTAAAAAATATAACAATTTACATTTTTAAACTCATTTAAGACGTTAGAATGTTTTTGATTAATAATTAAATGATATATGTACCTAGATAAATACAATAAACTAATACATGTTGTATTATTCAAATTATTGGACATGTAATTACAAAATTTGATTAAAAAAAAAAAAAAAAAAATGAAACTTTAACGCATTATTGATGAAAACTCTAAAGTTCGACTGAGATTAATCAAAAACCATTCATTGTATATTATATAATTAATGTGGCTAAACTATCATCAGTATAACGAGTTTCAAATAACTAAAGAATAAATGAAATTAAAAAAAATTAAATTCAAAACCAGAGATGACGAAGGTCCTAAAAATCACAATCATGAAATCAAGAAAAATAAGAATAACTAGACGTTTATCGAATGACCTTTGAAAATGTACGGAATCTTTGAAAATATGACAGTTAGATTGTCCACGTGAAGGTTGGATTAGAAAAAAAAATTGAAAACGGCATTAAGTCTACAAGGTTTGAATGTTAAAATAAATCGTATCCTCGACACGAAGAGCGAAAAAACCGAAGTGTGGTGATTTTAATGGCCTCATAAAATGAATTAAAGAGAGTTATAAACGGAACAATAATCCTGTTTGATTTACACGTTATCGCTGGACGGATATCGTTTTGCGAAATTAATGACGTAATTTGTAAAATTAATTCTAAAAATATGTAAATTTGGGTTAACTAAATAACGATGAACGTTTAGTTAAAACATCGCATATATTGTCGTAAATAACTAATATTAAAACATAAATACTATATAAAATTACAGGTTTATTACTGTACAATTACAAGACGTAAGATTGTTCAACAGATACAAATGCTAACGTACCTATTCGGATTTATTCAAAAATATACTCAGAGTATAATAATTATAAGCCTTTTAAGACCGTTTTATAAAGTTTCAAAATACTAAAGTATACTTTACCTCGTAGTAGGCCAAGTACCCTTTTTCTCTGGTGGCTTCTCCTTTTTCCCCAGGACCGTCGGACGGAGCTCCAATGTCCGTGCTTTCTTTGTTGAAGAGCGTATACGATCTACCGTACGTGGGAATTCCAAGAACCAGTTTGTCCTTATCCGCTCCGGAAGCGATGTAATGTTTGATCGTATGGTCCTGTAGATCACGAACAGGTCACGACATGATTGTTAAAAATGTTTTAAAATAATGTTTACGAAACTTCTCGATACATTAAAATATCAAGGCAAGGAAATCGTAGCGTTAAAAATGTACTTTTTAGCGCTCAGTATACGCTTAAAAATCGGAAAATATTTTAATTTACTATAAGTGTAAATAATATGATCTATTTGTATAAAGACATTTTTTAATTTACTCAAACAGAGTTAATAGCAGTTTTTCGAATAGGACAATGGAATAATCAAATAAAATTACGTACAAGTTATCACAATAAGTTGTTATCTGATAAATTAAGAGAAAAAAAAATCATATGTGACTCGAAGGAAAAACAAAACAAATTTAATTCTCACTGAAAACATTTTGAGATTTACCAAAGAGAATAGTACGTAAATTACGTGACTTCCTAGTCCTGATAGTGTTTGAATCGAGGAAAGAAATTATGTCAAATTACTATATTAAGTTTTGCGTCGAAGTTGTATTCCGAATCTTCTTCTAGCGGATACAACGGTGAGTGGTGATTTACTGCCGGTTCGTACGAAGAGTGATAATCGTACGTCAGTAAATTCATAAAGTCCAAATGCCTACGCGAAAACGAAAAATGAAATAAAAAACAAAAACGTGTGAACGAAAATAATAGTTTATGTACTCACTTGTTGAGTTCGGGAATATCGTATCCTTTGTCGACGTACTCAATACCGGCCGGCACTGCCATGGTCAGCAGTAATCTAGTGCGACCAGTTTTTGACGCTTCTCTGTTGAATTCTTCTCGCAATTCCTTTATGTCAGAAAAAAAATAGAATTCGCAATTGATTAATTTTTATAAATCCTAAAATCCCCATGTTCACACAAGACAAGTGTTATAAGCAATATGGAATACTTCAAATCTCAAAAATTGCAAATTTACAGATTGAAATCAAGTCCTGCCCGGGTAATTTAAAAAATAAAATGATAAATAATTTGATTATAGCATAATAATCATTTGCGAAATTATTACTGTAGTGATTTTGGAGAGCTAACATATTCATTTCTTTAATTTAGCCTCCCGAAGGTCCTTAACACTTTGTCACGTCACGTGATGGATCTGTTATCAAATAAATTCTAGTTCATCATTCATAAAATTTTTTATAGTATATAATATTTATAATCATATTTTTTCAATATACACTCGTGACATAACCTTTTTTACATTTTCAATCTATTTTAAATACATTTTAAATCCATTTTTTTGCACACTTTTTGAGTATTTTAAGAAAATTTGTTGTAAATTAATTTGAGTTCTGAAGTCCTAGCCTTATATATGTAATAAAATCAACTATCATTTTTTAAAAAAAATTTTTAATGATCATAAAAATTGCCGTTCAAATGGTCTAGTATTCCAAATAATTGGCCATAACCAAATATTATGAATTACAATACGGGACACTAATGAAATTTCTGGTGACGCTGTAGTGCTAATTTTACTATGGATTGCCTATTCAAGTTCCTTATTTTGTATGTTTTTGTGAATAACCTTAACCGTGGTTTTTAGATAAGTGGCTTGAGAAAATTGAGCACTATTTATCATTAGAGTGTCTCGTTTTCTAATATATGGTATTTGCCGTAACATATACCATACACATACCTTGACCAGAGACGCGTAGTTTTCTTTATCACTGGGTTTACTGCCGTCTCTGAAGGCGGGATACTCCCAGTCCAAGTCGAGACCGTCGAAATTGTTCTGCCTCAGAAATTTGATGCAATTCTTTACAAATTGTTTCCTGTTGTCCTCTTCATCCACTAATTTCGAAAACCTGGCAGAACCTTCGTTCCATCCTCCTATCGCCAGCAACGTTTTCAGATTTTTATTGTACGTTTTCAGGCCGTTAAACTTTGCATAGCCGCCTATAATGTAGATAAGTTTTTGTTATACTGATATAATATTCGACGACGTTAAACGTAAAGCTGGACGAGTTAGCTAATTAGTTTGAATCAGGATTTTTTTTTCAATAAAAAATGAATTCAGTTCAGGCCGATTTAGCCTAAAATTTAGTCAAAATATCAATGGATTTCCTTGACTATATTATGGTAACGAGTTTTTTGGAATAACATTAAATTTTAACAAAATAATCGTATCGAGTTAAGGGGATTCGATTCGATAATGGTCATTTCTGTATATCACACTGAAAACAGATTTGAATTTTTCAAGAAATCTATTTTATATCCTCTTTCCCATTTTTTTTCAAAATTTCCCACAAAAATTCTAAGTTAAGTTTGTCTAGAGGGTGTGGATGACAATGCTTAAATTCCCTAAGCAGATTTTCCCATCAGTTTATATGCACGAATTTTCGGTTAAATAACTTGATGTACCTTGTTCGATGTCCTGGTACTTGTCGTACGGTCGCAAACCGTTGTCCTTGTCGAGTCCGCCGAACGCGTAGATCAAATGCGTACATAGGTACGGGTTGATGTTCTGCGGCGAGAACTTGGCCGTGCCTGGTCTGTAGACGCTCCAGTTCGTGTAGTAACATACCACTCTCTTTTGCCCCGACGAATCTCGCTTTTGCACATTATCTGTAATCCGGTATACGAAAAAGGCCGTTAAAATCGAGAAATAAACACTTATCTTAGGGTCGAGCGTAACCGTTCCAAAAACTATTTAATACTGGTTGCTACCTATATATCATAGATCTTTTTACTCCTCTTGATAACGATCCAGTTAGTCAATTTCTAAATTTATGTATAATTTTGTTGACTGTAAATCTGTCACATATTTTTCATTTCTTAATAAAATCTTTTCTGGTGATATCGACTCTCTTACACTCTTATCTAAAATTCATTTTTTAAGATCCTTTTACAACCACTTCTGTATACCCATACAATGCCTTGGCTAGTTTTTACGAGAACCTAATCACACTTTCTTATGTCTGTAAACATTTTTTTTTTTTTTTTTTCTGACGGTTAAATTCGTTTGACATAGTAGTAGTAATGTAGTAAAGATCATAAATTTTACTTGCTTTGAAATTTAAAAAAGGAGATACTTTAAAATGCTCAATATTTTTCGTAAGTGTAGAGTAAAACTACAGAAAAATGTAGTAAAATTTGTAATAATCTAATAATTTTTTGTTTTTTATTCACAAGTCTAAAAAGAATAGCAAAATAAATTTGAAATTATCTGAAAATTATAACTTCGAAAAAATTTAAATCTGGAGTTAAAGTGTTAAGAGCTTAGAAGAGGGAAGGGACTATCTACGAACAAAATTTAAACTGCTAACTATTAGTTTATTTATTTTTTTTGTTATGCATAATTTATTATTTTATACAAAAAGAGAATGCTAAAGATTTTTCATTGGTAACGGCCCCCTGTGATTTTTTGCCACGTAAAATTTTAATTTAAACAGCTTTAAGTATGATAAAATAAGTGTTTGATACTTAGAATGTAACATTAAATAAATTTAAAATATTCATTAACTTATTTAATTTTGATAATAAGATTTTTTTTTTTCATGTTTATGCTAAACAATACTATAAAAAAATATGAATTCTCACAAACTATATTAGTATCAATGAATTTATCAGCCAAAACGAAAGGTATACGTCTTCATACCTATGAATATGTAGTTTTTAAATATCATTTATTCGTGATTAACCAATTATTATTTATTAATCTTAAGTTTTTTAGTCTTTGAAGGGATTATAAAATTATTTCAGCAGTACATAAAGATTTAGGAATTACTAATATAATTCTATATAAATGTTTGACAGTCGGAAATGTGTTTTTTAAAACATTTTGTAAAATGTTTTAGTTTTTTTCACTTTTGGTGTTTTAGGGTCTGCAAACTCAGCTCATTCGATTTCTAAATTGATTCATTCCAAATGTTTTCTAAACCAGTATTTCGTTGTTGTTGAATACACTCTATAACATTAACGATTTCTGTGTTGATCTATTTAAAAACTGTTTGAGAACTATTGTGAAAATACTTTTTGGTATTGTGCATTAAGAATTTAAGTTCTTTAAAAAAAAAAAATGTATAATATTTAGCTAGAATAAAAATCGAATTTCATTATTTGTTTACAAAATCCAGCTGCTTTACCACATTTTATATTCATTTTAGATTCTGAACGAAGGGAAGAAGCTAGTGTTTTTACAATGATGTTTATTTATTTTTATTTATTTATTTATTTATTTTTTCTCTTTTTTTTCTTTTAGATTCTGAACGGAGTGAAGAAGCTTATGGTTTTACAATGATGTTTATTTTTTTTCACTTTCTGTAAACACCTTTTCGTATAGAAATACTTTTCCAAAAAATTCGATCAGTATCTCTATAGAATCGGAATTATACCCAGATAGTACTTTAATTAAGTAATTTTTCGAATTTTTCGAATTTCTCAATACTTTTTCCAAAAACGGGGAAAATTTGTTGAAAAATTTACAAAAACGGCAAAATATGCAATTATTGGAATTTCCGTAAAATTTAAAAATACTTTTTAACATAACTTCTAAAATAATACAACTAGAGACTTGAAACTTTCACCAATTACTAAAAATAGTCACGAAAACATTTCATATAAATTTCAAAAAAATTTGATCAATTTTAAATTAAGTACATCATTTTGAAAATTTCTCCTTTTTTGTTAGTTTTTATGTGATGAAATTTTTGATTTTTGATATTAGGAATTGAAAATTTAATATGATTTCACTGACATATAATATGTCCGATTGACCTGAAAAAACCTCAGAAATCGTAATTCATCCCTTTTTTTTATACCCGTTTGAAGTTAGAATTTCGACGAATTTCGTTAGTTTTACCTAAAATTACAACTCGAAAAATAATTGCCTAGTACTCGTGCCCCTTAAAACAAAATACAAACACGTGCGCAACAGTTGCACACGCATCCGCGTTCGTCCTTGCCGGTTAAACTATAAGCGCCTACAAAACGGATATTCGCGGGTGGTTGCGATAATAATAACGAGCGTGTAAACCGTAAACAATCGAAAACGAGACGTGACTGTGGGATCTCGCGGGAAGCGGCGGCGGCGGCGATGACCTAAGACCCGGCACACGGTTAAACGTTATGAATTATTAATAAATTGTTAAACCGTTTCCGAAACTCTGAGGCGAGTAGTGGTGTGACCACTAAAACGTATTGTTTTCGTCCGACGATGACGGCGTTACAATGGTTTACTACGTAATAATAATATAATCGTATTGAGAGACGGGCCAAGGTTGTCGCGTATAGTTTGGCGAAAACGTGATGCAAAATAATATAGAATGCAGATCATATCGACTGGACAACCCAAGGTCTCGTAGACCGTTGAACTTACGTCTATTATTAAACGTACGATTTTCGCATAAACAACGAATGACAGCGATTAAAAACGTACTAGTCTACTGATGCGTACAGCAACTTAAACCGTTTCTATACTAAGATCGAATTTAATTGGATTATTTACTTGATTTGTCTGTCATCTACTTTTGGGGGGCGATAATAAACTGACGACCAGTAAAAATCAACACATCAGTGACGGCAGCACTTCGCTTCTCTTTTTATTTTTGATCTGACGTTAACACAAATTCCTCCCAATAGGTTTTACTTGATTTAAAATTTGAAATTTAACGAGGTTCGGATGAAAAAAAAAACCGAACGTATTTCACACCCTTAGCATATTTCGTTCCTCGAGTGGAATACTTTTAATGGGTGTGTTGAATTTTAAAGTACCAATAAATTATTTAAAAACCGACTTTGAGTAAAATTTTAGATTCTGAACGTTAGTGAAGAAGCTTATGTTTTTACAATGATGTTTATTTTTTTATTTTTATTTTTTTTTCTTCCTCTGTGAACACTTTTTCGTAAAGAACCACTGGTCCAAAAGTTTCGATCAGTAACTTTATAGATCCAAAATCGAACCCAGCTGGTACTTTTGAG